>SSNS01000038.1:1482463-1640672 GCA_006937985.1 Aphyosemion australe
ATGATAGGCTATGAGCCACCTCTAAATAGAAGTTAAATTATTTTTCATTAATTATAAATATACAGTAAATAAAAGTGCCTGTGGGACATTTGAGACATACCATTAAACAGAACTTGGTCCATTCTCCAACATTTCTGAACTTATTTGTTCAAACAAATAAATAAACTAAGCCCTGGAACTGTGGCATAAATATTTGACTCTATAGGCTACTCCAAAGACATTAAAAGCTAATATATAAACCCATTATGGATTTTTAAATGGAAGGCATTTTTTGTTTGATAATGTTTATTGTAATAGAACAAATTAGCAATTTTTCTTACCTAAATTAAAACAAGTGTTCAAACAGTAACCTGTCTGAAATATTTTATCATATTTTCTGTGAAGGGGTATGCTTTTAAATTGATCTATTTTATTGGTAAATAACTTCCAAAATGTATGAATTGTCGAAATGGAAAAATCGTGATAAAATCGAGATCGTGATTTTGCAAAAAATAAATCGTGATATGATTTCTTTTCCATATCGCCCACCCCTATGGTATAGTATGGTATGGTATGGTACGGTATGCTAGTCTACGCTATGGATGGTATGGTATGCTATGCTATGCTATGGATGGTATGGTATGCTGGTGTGGTGTGGTGGAAAAAGCAAGCAGGATTGTTGCAGATATATTTTAATAATATAAATCAAAGAATTTGGAAAGAAAGGCCATGTAACAGATATTTTAAAATGTTTGCATATCCAGCCATCCATCCACTAATATCAAAATAGTTTCTAACAGCAAATGAATAATTAATAATATTATTTCATTTGCAGCTAAAACTAAAATGATATTGAACAACTTGTGGACAAATCTATTAATTTCTGAAGAAACAACACCCACAATTATTAACAAATCTCTAGTACACCATCACCTCTGGATAAATCCATACCATAAATTACATGATGCTCATCCTTCCTGGCCCCTGTGGCCTAAAGGGCAGCTCAACTTTTTGCTGTACTGCTGTGCTGCAGAGTCTCAATCAAAGACTTAGTGAACTCGACACCGAGGGGAAAAGCACACACTAATTGGCTCATTTAAATTCATGCTGCATCAATGAGAAACAAGAGGGAATGCTTTGTGTTGATCAGAAAGGTGCGTTTAGTTTCTGCCGTGGTTCAGAGATGGCTGGGTTGCTGTCAAGGCTGAGATGTGACATACGCGAGTCTTACTGCAGCCTCAAATGCTAAACAGGGATACGTTAGATGATTAGAAGTGTTGAGAATTTGGACAGACCCAGCTTTCCCTCCTCGTGTGTAATTAATATGTGTTTTCCCTCTAATTAAGGCAGAAAAATGACCAAATGTTTAACACATTATGGTGAATAATAGGTGGCAACGGTGCCCATTTTCAGCGTGATCAAAGGATCAGAACACACTTTGGTGGTTTAGTATGAGCACAGTTCAAAGGCTGTTAGCTCTTCACTTATCTGTAAAACAAACAGCATATTTAGTTTGCACTTGAGGAATGATATGAAACCTACGCTTTAAGATTCACCGTATTAATAAATCTTTAAAGTTGAACGGTTAACCTTCATTGAACAGTAGAAATGTGCATGAAAATAGCAAGAAGGGAGTTTCGTTCACACGTTCACAGACATATTCAGCTTCACGCCTCTTAGTCAAGTCTAACACCTACTTCACACTGGAAGTATCAGCGTCATGGAACAGTTTACTTGAGAGTTTCGCCGCGTGCCAATACACACTGGGAGAATCTCAGCCGCGAAGCAGCTTCACCGCCATGCTCCTCGCTTGATTTGCGACATCACAAAATCCCTTGAGACTTCCGCCATTCTTCTTGCTTGACTCATGAGATCATGAGATCACAAGATCCCTCGAGACTTCAAAGGTCACGGTTTGTTCATGCTATTCGCCATTAAACCAAAAATCACGTTTGATATCACTGTTTGATGTCATATATAATGTTTTTCACTGCCAGGATTAAAGCCATGAAAAACACACCACTGCACTTAAGGTCACATGTATAGACGTAATCTACATAGATATGAAATCGCATTGCTGCAATAGACTTTTATTTTGAAACTTACCAGACATTTTACACTGAAACCAAGTGTGATTTCCTGTCTAGCCCTATGCTAACTACGAAAATTGACGCATCCCAGAAGCGTCTCGTGGCAAAAATAGAACCTATCCTATCTTTAGCTTCTCCGCTTCTGGGATGCGCCTGGAAATTGCCGCGTTGTGGCTGGTTTGAACCACCCCCACAGACTATAATGGATCTTATTTCAAGCAGCGCTGTTCCGTGCCTCTGATGCTTCCAGTGTGATATAGGGGTCAGTCATGATGTTATTCCTTTAAAACTGAAATAAAGTACATAGAACAACCATAGAGCTGGCATCAGTTCTCTTACTGTAATTTGATAGTGCAACTTTCTCAAAACTTAGTCTTTCTGTTTTCACTTCACCATTTCAGATTATTTTTTATCCAAACTCTGCACACACTAAATATAAAGCAACAATTTAAGATTCCAACACAATATATCCAATCCAATCTAATTCATTTAAAAATAATTTTTGAAATAAAAATAGATGAATTAAGGTGATTTACATTAATAAAGCATTTAAAATACATGTAAAAAAGACATAAACTGAAGTAAAAACAAATTTAATTGCATCACAGACATAAAGATGAAAAACAATTAAAAACAGAAAAAAAGAAATTTAATATTCTGAACATTAAAGGCATTGGCCAGACTCAGCATGAAAATTGTAAAATATCTGTTTAACTACACTTTAGCATCTATAAAATAAACTGGGTTCAGTTTCTCATTTTGTTAAGCAGTTTTGTCATAAATCATTATAGAAAATCAAAATTCTCTCCTCTAAACACTGAAAAGCGCTGGTTCTGCACACGTCACTCAAATACGTGTAAGAAGGCACTGCTCCTGCTGCTAGGAGATTAGCTGTATTTTGCTCTACTTTGTGCTCTCAATGCTTACGGATAATCACGTTTACAGCTGTAGCAAAAAGTCAGAGCCATATGTCAGAGTCCTACACGCATTTTTCTAACTAACGTAGCAACATTAAAGTAATTTACTGTTTGTGAGGAGAATCTTAGCGAGCTGTAAGCACAACGCTAGCTTCAGTCAGACCTGCGTGACCATTACAGCACAGCTGATGCACAGACTGCAGGCAGGGGCTGGTCAGGGCTGCTCACTCAGAGGTTTGATCTAAAATAATAATCTACATATTCCAACTATAAATCCATCTGGAACCGCTACCGGTCCTGTTGGACTCCTTAAGTCCTGTTAGCATGACGGTAGCTACGCAGCTAACAGTGTTAGCTCCGGTATGGAAAAAATAGGTCATTTGGGAAAGCTACGACACACACAGAGGTTGGATCTTAAAAGATGATCCACGTATTTTAACAACAGATCATCCTGAGACCAGTAGAACCGTCGTGCCATCCTGGATTTCAGCCAAAACAACCACAAGCCGAGTTAACGAGCTACCGCACCGAGTTAACTAGCGGCAGCTGCGAGGGGCCGCAGCGTCAGGAAAAGTTATTCTGGTAACCTATCAATTTTTTTCCGGAGTTATATTAATATATAAACTGGCATGACATTGTTTTATTTTTCTATTGAATTATATTGGGACAGAATGATGAAGCTATCTCATCAGCTGAGAGGTCCCTGTTGCAGCTTCGAACACAGGAATTAAATATTCAATAAAAGTAAATAAACTGTACCGATTTTAGTACTGAAGACGTTCATCATCCTCCTCCTCCAGAATAGTTTCGCCAGCGGTGTCCATGAGTCTTCTGAGTTAAACAGTACCAAACATGTGTGCACCTTCGGTTATCCAGCTTGCTGCGTTAGGAGTCAAACTCCGGTTGAACTCCGGTTGAACTCTTCGTGTGCTCCAATATCCGTTCTCCTCGTCGTAATCCACGGAAAAACAATCTGACCGTCTAGCAGAGGTTTCAGAAGCTACATCTGACTGATAAAACATTGTTGTGTGCTATAAAGCTAACGCAGAAATACCGAGCTGCTCACTGTTTTACACTATAGTTTTCCGAGGATCTCCTTCCTTCTTAAAAATCCAGCCATGAAAATCCCAAAAAGAAACTGACTTGAGGTTTTAATACATTTTTACACGTGATTCAAAGGAAATTTGCCTCTGGCCAATATCTTTAAATCTTAATTTCTGTTAAATCTGCACCAGTATTTAGAGAAATCCTCATTCAGAAACTGGCAACAGACTCAGAAGTTGATTTTCAGTCCATCTTCACCGTGATAAAGTCCGTCTATCTCCTCTAACGACAGAGGCTCATATTCGAAGTGGTGCTTTGTATCCATTAAAAACAGAGCACATTTCCAACCATCTGCTCTGTAAAGACTCATTTTTGTTTCGTCTGTTCACGATAATTTGTCTTTTTTTTTTCATGCTCTGTGAGTTTTACTCATTGATGGTCAAGTTTCAGCCTTCTTCACTGAGGCTACATCTAAAAGTACATCACATCTTTTTCTTCTGGTATAAGTAGTCTGAAGGTTCCGCGAGGACTTCATGACTAATTCAGTATTTTTCCCATTGATTATACCTTTTCTTCTACATGTGATTCTACACAATTCTGCAGCAGCTCTTAATGTACCATGTGACAGCCTCCTTCACTGGACAGAAAGTGAACATGTGTAAATCCTGAAGAGATTCAAGCTGAGATGGTTTAGAGTTGATGCTGTTCCCATGTTTTCAGTAAAAACTGTATTCCAGGCCCCTAAAACATCTTTATTCTTCGTCCTGAGCTGCAGAACTCCATCTTTACCAAAAGTAAAAACCTATTAGGAGCACACCAGTGAGTGGCTCTGTAGTGGAGAGTGATATGTACCTTTGCTAGTGATCACAGGACCCCGTATTGATCCTGCTGCTGTAAATACTCTGAATGCTGCCCTAAAACCCACAACTTCTTTTGAAACAGAGTAGACATTTTTGACCTTAAAGGGAACTTCATATCTTTAGAAGTGGGGAGGTTTTGAAGAAAGGTCATGAACATTTATCACCTCACCTGCCCTTTGAAGTACCTCAGCTTAGAGAAATGGAGTTTGGTAAACAAGCTAGCATGGTGGGGACGATTTTTCACCAAATATTATTGAAGTTTGTGTGAACATTGTTTTAAGAGTTTTTTTATTGACGTAAATTTTGCATTAAAAGTTTATTTTAGTAGAAATAATGTGAGATTCCAATGGGATGCTAGCTCGTCTGTCAATATTTGCTACAGCTAATAATACCTATGGGATTATGATGGATCCTAACATAGCATTCAGATGACCTTTTATATGTTTGTTGAGATTAGAAGTTTTAAAGGGGCAGTAATCTATGTTGTAACTGTTACTAGCCGTTAGCTAGTCAATCCATTCAGAACCCATCTCTGTCCAAACAGAGAGCAAAAGCAGTAAGGGAAGGGATACCTATTTTTAGTTTTAATGTTTTATGGTTCATTTTGGAGATGAGAAGCTAAAATAGCTCATTTAGAAAACAAAATAACTTAAAACATTTTTACATGCCTCTTAACAACATTCTAACATAGTATAGCTATAAGTATATTGTGGAGATTAAAAAATCTTGCATTTGTCTAAAAACCTCAGCCAAAAGCAACAGTTGAACCATCCGATTGTCTGTCTCGCCGAACCACCGCACTTTGTCATTTACTTGGGTCCTTCACTAATTACACACTCGCACATTTTGCAACAGAACATCACTGGTGTGAGAGGTTCTCCGCTCAATAATATCAGAGAAGGAGAAACTGCCGGCTGCTACCACTTCAACTTTAGAAAAGACTACCAGAGTCCCAAAAAGAAAAACACCATTTGAAGTCACGGACAACAAAAGACGTTTAGACCTAGAAAACGGCCACTGGTGTTTAGCGCTCCAATTGTTTCCTCTTGCAATGTGGGTTTCTGGTTCTGGTGGATGTGGCCTATTGAGAGGGGTGAGTGTTCCATGACCGTGTTTGCGTTTAAAAGCTAGCTTGTTTTGTAGATTTCCTCAATTCCTCAATTTTCAAACTATAATTTTTATTGTACCACAAAACAGGATAACACTGCGGTAATTAAAATCTATTGTTTTTAATGACCGTTTTGGTCTAAACATGTTTTGCAACATTTAACAGTGAGTTATGTTGCACACAGATTCAAATTAATTTAAAATTGCAAAAATTCAATTGTCTATTTGCCTTCCGGTGATTACCACAGGACCTTGTTTGTTTTATTTACAGAAAACCATTATTCAAGGTTAAGAAACTACAAAATTATTTCCCACCAGCACATTTGTTCCAATGCAGTGGAAACACGTAATGTTTGACCAAGCCTGTCAATCAGCAGGCTGCTCAATTCTTTTGCTCCTGGGCAGAGAAAGTAACTGCTTGGTGTGCGGATTGAACCAAGCAGCCACAATGCTCTGACTGACACACAATGAAGCGAGCCTGAATTGCCTAACTGTGTTATTAGCCTCACCTCTTTGAATGGCATGGGGTTTTGTCTAACACTGGCTGGCAGTCAGGTGCTTTGATTTGTTCCAACTCTACACAGCTCCCCCCTGGGCAAGCCTCTGGCTCTTATTGCAGTGTGTGGAGAGTAAATGATCACCGAATAAACCAATTATTCCCTTTTACAAACAAAACTGCATATGTGCTGATAAATCATACTGCCTCACACTTTGAATGATCCTCTGCTAATTGGTAATTTTCTTTTCTTTTGAAATTACAGCACTAATTTGGAGCTCAAACCACTGGAGATAATGAAGCTTTTTGTTTTTTTGGCAAATCTATTCGCTGGAACATTTTGCTTGTCATAAACTTAATAAAAAATGTTGGAAAATGAGAAATAGTGGCATATGCCAGAGTTTACTGAGTAATGCTCCCTCTAGAACATCTTTTAAAAAAAATGCAACCCAGCATGTCTTTCCTTTTGATTAAGGGACTTTCAGTCACTCTGTCTTGCAAATTACCTCGTTTTCTGAGATATTTCCGAGCTCTTTACCAGAAATGGAAAAACAAATGTTCTCACAAACACTTTTAACATTCATTACAAGAAGTGGCCATTTATCTGGACAATGGACCCGGAGACGGGTGTATCATTTTATTATAAATTCTCTCTGATAAATTGCAGTAACTGCTCTTAATTGTTAATAAAAAGTTGCACACTTTCGTCCATCTGTCTCCCAAAAGCCCAGTGAATCTGAGTAATTAGGCCCCATTAAAACTGAGTTAACTTGCTGTTCAAGCATCAGAATGACTAAAACCTGCTGAAACAATCTAATTCCTTTCTCACCTTTTAAACTTACATGATTAATAAATCCTTTCATATACTGGCCATCTGCAGGAGTTGTTTGCAACAGTGACTTGCTTCCATGTCATTGGCTAATTGAAACAACAGCCGCATTTGAGAGCTTTCACGCCATAAGCACAATTTTTTGTTATTTCAAGTGGAACGAGGTGAACTCAGACTGCATTTAGAGGGAGTTTGTCATAGATAAGAGACAGAAGTTACATTAGCAGCAATTTAACCGTCAAGGAAAATAACAAAAAAGCTCCTTTACTGCACACTATACTAACTACTCTGTAATTTACAGGGACGGCCAAGAAAAAATCACACGCAGGGCAGAAAAAAGAAAGAGGTTGGAAATAAACACTGTGAATACAAGATTCTGAGTCAGTTTTTTATGTTGTGTGCAAACCAGTAAAACAAGTGTGTTTTGGGGTTTTTTGCCACATTTTTAAATTAAAAAAAATATTTTGAAACTTTTTCTGCTCCTTTTGCAAAAATATTAGGGGTGAGACTCAATTAAAAATTAATCTAATTAATTAGTGGCTTTGTAATTAATTAATCTTGATTAATCGCATTTTAATCATTCAAGACAATTTGCACCCAAGCAATTTGCTTTAATCAAATATAATGTCAGTAAGGCACAGATGACATAACCACACTTTAATGAGTATATTTCTGTAACCACAAGGTCTGTTTGATTACTTTGGGCTCATAATAAAGGTAACCATTGTGGGATTTGTTGGGATGTGTAAATCCCAACAAATCAACAAATGTGTCAGTTTTAGTCACCTTACACTTAGTAACTCCTGTTAGCCTTCCTAGCTGATCTCTGTTAGTTTTAATTATATGTTAGCTTTAGTACCAGTTTCACTGCTCTAGTTCTGGTCTGTATTTCATTGTACCAGTTTTTATTGTCTTAGTTACAGTCGTCTTACACTCAGTAATTCCTGATTAGCATTTTTATCTACCCAAAATATTGAATTTCTGTTAGTTCTCTACTTTTAGTCACCATTGTTGTTTGTAATTCATTGTAGTTCATTTCACCAGTTTTCACTGTTTTAGTTTGCTGTATTATTGAGTTTAATAAAGCATAAACAGATATTTTTTACATATTAGCTTCATATCTACAAGGATTTGACACCGAGTGACATAAAAGATCAAAGAATACAATTAATCCTAATTAGTTCTGTTTTGCAGCAAATTTTCAGTTTGAACATTAAAACAATGAAATTCCAGAGTTATGAATGGATGTGCTCTTTGCAACGCTACTGTTGTGTCTGAATCACCACCCTCGAATATTTTATCTGATAATAAAAGTTAGTCAAACACTAGTGCTGGGTTGTTGTAACATCTGTTGCTGGATTTAAGGAATAAAACTTATTGTGTGAAGAAATAAAAAAATACAAATTTTTTCTACTTTTTAACAAATTACATAAGCTGCTGCATCTGGTTATATTTTCATTAACACCTGACAAGAACAAATGAGTGAAACAAACAAGTAAAAAATGCTGCAACCTGCAAGCTTCTTCTCTTCATTTGACAATAACTCAAATTTTCATTTGCTCATTGTTGCATTTAAAGCAATTATGTTTTTTGGCTTTGTATATGAGGCTAAACAGAAAGCTGATGCAGCTCCTGATACCCCAAACAGCTGAGTGGTGGAGATGTTTCCTCAAGTGCAATAATAAATATCACATTTTATTACGGATTTAACTGCAGCTACACTGTTGCAGTCATGCATTAAATCCCTGGGAATATATAGCACAGTTCAATAAGCTGGTCAAACGTTGATTTTACGTGACACACAGATATAAATGTTACACATGTAATGTCAGAAAATGCTTCAAGCCTTGCAGAATTATATTAAAAAATGGTTAATTTGCTGTTAACATGCATTTGTGGCTCTTTTTTTTCTATTTTTATTGGTACAACTCCAGCTCTCCCAGGCTTAGCCACACTGTATATTTCATGTACTTCTAACGTCACCGCTGCACACATTGCAGACTTCCTCTCAATACCAGCTGCTTCCACCAGCAGCTCAGAAAATCACAACAAAGACTGCAGTTTGTGAGGCCGGCGTCTCAAAAGCTTTGGCATGAGAACCGAGGCTCAGCTTAACTATCATCACTGCACCATAAAGAGTACACTCTCGCCGCCTGCAGAACGGTATCTGGGTTAGTACTTCTGACTGTACGGGACTGAGCAGGACTGGAAACGGCTTCCATCAAAAATTTACTGGCACGGACCTACTGTGGCTGTATGATATCTTCATTACGTGCAGCAGGAGGAAAGCCCAGAGCATAATCAAGGACACCAGTCATCCAGCCCACACACACACACACACACACACACTTTTCTTACTCTACCATCTGGAAAATGCTACTGGAGCATTAAATCATGCACCACCTATTTCAGAGGCAGCTTCTCCCTACAGGTAGGCAGAATAATGAATATCAGCCACAAACATACAAATAACCACACACACACTCGCGAACACACGAACAATAAAACGGTCGATAAAAGCAAACACTTGGTTAATTTTGTGTTTTCTGAAGAATCACTTAATGCTACACACTGTTGTCTTGATTTCTTGCTTGTTTACAGCTGAAAGCGCCACAGTTCAACTGTTTTATTAACACAAACACGAGCATCTGCCGCTGACAAGGGAACCAGGTAAAACAAGACGATTTCTGCAAATGTCCGTGTTTATTTTGGGATCTAAATCACCTCTAGAGTCATTAATTTTTTAACCAATACACCGTTTCTGTATTTAGCATGCAGGAAAAGTAAAAGGAAATGTCATTGTGCTGTCAGCTCCAGATTGTGACCTAGCAATCAGAAGTTACGTGTTAGAACTGCAATTATAGTAATGAAACATGCCACGGTAGTGCATCTGGTAAACGTAAGGGCACCACCACTATATTTATCCTGCATATGAAACCATTTAGTATACAGACAAAATCAGATCTGCTCCCAAAGGCATGTCAGAGAATTTCAGCTGAACTGTCGCTGACAGCTGAAAGCATGCATTTGTTGTCAGAGTTTTGGGACATTTCCCAAAGAGGTGCAGGGTGTCGTACGCCTAAATGAATCACACCTTCAAAAGATCTGAGAGATAAATCAAGTTTTGACTGGATTTTTAAGCTCATTAGTATTCTCTTTGAAACCGTTCTATCTGTAAATGGAGGGCAGAGAAGAGATCTTCCAATGATCATATTTGCCAGTCAGAGGGGGGAAAAAAGACCCAAAAAAAAGTGTCAGGATATGTGTCGGCTCCCAAGACACCGACTGTCATTTCCCATCTCGCTCTCCGCGGCAGCTGCACTGACAGTGTGTTTATCCACACCAAGAGCAGCAGCAGGAAGGAGGCAGCGGGTCACGGAGCGCGAGCCGAAACTAGAATATGATGTGAATTTTAGAACATTATCATGAAATTAAACCGCCCAACCCACAGATTTCTACCAACAATCTCTCATTATTTCTACTCCCAAAGTGTTTCGCCTTAGAAGTACGCATTTAATAAATAAATAAAACACATTCAGTCTGTGGAACGACTTTTTAAAGTCTGGTTTGTCATTAACGTCCTCATCCAGCTGCAAATATATATGCTTGTTTAAAATGAGACACAATAGTTTTTTTAAAGGTGTGATTCACCGAATTAAAACATTTTTTAATTATTATTTCTGATTATAATGGGTCACTCTGAGTTTTTCAAGCAGGCTGAACATGAAAATAGTCTCCTACACCTATCTCCTGCTTTAGCTTCTGATAGAAAATAGACGGTGAAACTCTAGGATTAGAAAATCCTGACAGATCTACGTCACACTGTCACTTAACATTCATGGACTCACCCATCTTGACTCATGACGGGAAAGTCTGTTGTTGGTTTAGCGTCCAGGAAACAGCAGAAAATGTCTTGGCTAGTAGAAGCTAACCGTTAGCATTAGCAACTCCACCACATGGCAGAACTCCTCCAGGCTTGTGTTATTTGTGGAGATAAAACATCAACGTTGTAAGTCAGTGGTAGAGTCGCGTTGCTGTTATCCAATTCCAGGCAAGATGTCCAAATATCAGGAAACAAGATTCCAAATCCTGCCGTCTTCAGCTGAACTCTGATCTGGCTCACTTCTAGTTCCTGGAAATGGTGAACCTGTATATTTTTCCCCCCCAGAGTACGACTTACAAGGCATTAATTCCTACAAAAGACCACTGCAAAATGTATTGATTAAAGTGAACCACACCTTTAAATATTCCTGTTAACCATTAGTTTTCCCAACCGATCTACATGTGTTTTGTGAATTTGGAGAAGGCCTTCCACCGCGTCCCTTCGGGGACCCTGTGGGGACCCTGTGGGGGTACTCCAGAAGTATGGGGTTAGGTCCTTGTTTGAATGGTGTCAGAGCTTGGTTCGCATTGCAGTAAGTCGGGCTCGTTCCCAGTGAAAGTTGGACTCCGCCAAGGCTGCCCTTTGTCACCGATTCTGTTCATAACTTTTATGGACAGGATTTCTAGGCGCAGCCAAGGTGGTGAGGGTGGCCTAAGGATCAGGTCTCTGCTTTTTGCAGATGATGTGGTCCTGTTGGCTTCATCAGACCGGGATCTCCAGCTTTCCTTAGACAGTTCACATCCGAGTGTGAAGCAGCTGGGATGAGGGTAGAATGCCTTCTCCAGGTCAGAGGTGAGGTCCTGCCTCAAGTGGAGGAGTTTAAGTAGCGAGATCGAAATGCAGATTGCTGCTGCGTCTGCAGTGATGCGGGCGTTGTACCGGTCTGTCGTGGTGAAGAGAGAGCTGAGCCAGAAGGCAAAGCTCTCGATTTACCAGTCGATCTACGTTCCTACCCTCATCTATGATCATGAGCTTTGGGTAGTGACCAAAAGAATGAGATCGTGGATACAAGCAGCCAAAATGAGTTTTTTCCACAGGGTGTCTGGGCTCTCCCTTAGAGATAGGGTGAGAAGCTCAGTAATCCGGCAGAGGCTTGGAGTAGACCCGCTGCTCTTCCACATCGAGAGCAACTGGTTAGGATGCCTCCTGGACACCTCCCTGGTGAGGTTTTCCAGGCACGTCCAACCGGGAGGAGACCAGGACACGCAGGAGGGACTATGTCTCTCAGCTGACCAGGGAACGTCTTGGGATTCCCCGGAGGAGCTGGCCCAAGTGGCTGGGGAGAGGGAAGTCTGGGCCTCTCTGCTTAGGCTGCTGCCCCCGCGATCCGACCCTGGATAAGTGGATGAAGATGGAAGGATGGATGGATATTAACCATTAGGGTCCTAACCAAGACAAATATTATAGAAAATATTCATTTTTTTCCTTTTTTTCTATTTTTTATTAACTTATGCCTATAAACAATAAACAGGATTAATAATGAGTTATAAAAGTGCCATAGAAGGTATTTTTCATTTACAAAATCTTATTTTAGATCATTTTCACTTTATTAGGGTTCTTTTTTTGTTCTTGAATGTTCAGTAAAATATGCTTAACCAAATAGTTGACCAGAATCTCACAGGGGTAAGATGGAATTTAAACACAATCCTGTTCTTTATTCTAAATAAATCAGGTTTGTATTATTTGAACTGTGTTTCCAATGTGCCTTCTGTTAAATAGGCCATTAGGTGCAGAAGTCAACGCACCAAGAGATGCATTTTCCTGATGGTTTTCTATGATTTCTTAATGTTTTAATGGGATTCTTAACCTTTTGCTGAACCATCAGTCTACTTCAATTATCTGTTCATTTTAATTCCATTACTGTAGGTCAAAATCATCACATAAATACTTTACCTTTACATTCTAACTGCAAGATTCTGCTAGAGAAAAGCCATTTCCCCTTGAATACAAGAGGAAGAAATTAGGAAAGACAATCTGTTTTTAAGACGAGGAATCAGTCAGCTGGAGTTTCACGGCCAAAAGGGAGCAAAGAATTGTAAGGCACCTGCGCTACAGAGGGTTCTTTAAGGATGGAGGATTGTTCCCCTCCAGAATCCCCCGAAGCAAACCGTGTGGTGAAGGGTCATGGCGGTTCTGAGCTGTATCAATTCCAGTTGCTGAATTCAGCCGCAGTAACGCCTGAAGCCAAAGTTCTCTGAGCTGAGCCAAGTGCAGGTAAAAAAAAAAAAAAAGGAGAATGAGAGCGATCCCTTAATGGGAACGTAATGAGTCACGAAAGACGGCAGTCAAATCGTTCATTTGCTGCCATCAGAAGAAGACGAAGTCTAAACTGTTTCATTTATTACACCAATTTGATGTTTTTTTTTAACCCTTTACCTGCCATGGTCAACCAACTGGTAGAGCATATCTGAAGTCCCTACATCTCACTGAAGCATTAGATGAACTTAAGAAAAAAAATAGTAAAACAAAAAAATTCTAAAAAATATGGAGTTGTTAGAAGAAAAGGCGCAACATGATTACATTGCATTATTATTACCTTAATATTAATACAATTATTATATTATTAATTTGCATTCAACTGAAGCCCTTATTGCCCCAAATCAAATGTTTGTAATGTTTTCATTGCTTTTTTCGTGGTGAGGAAGTTAAAGGGTTAAAATGAGAAAATGCACATTTTTATAAATTTCATAAAAATTTCAATTGATGTGTTTATATTCAACAACAAAACAAACATGTTAAAGGATGCACTATTTTGTTAAATTTGCATTTCTTCAGTCAGGCAAAATGACAAACTTTACATTCTGCTTAAATAGCCGAGCAGGAACGTCATAAATTCTGACCGATGACACAGAGAGGATTAAGCTGCTGCTGCTCCGTCTGTAAGCACACGTAAACACTTCAGATAAACTTATCTGCAGGTATGCAGCTTAGCTGGATTTGTCTCTGAATGTCATTATTTACTGCCCTTATCTTGTGGTGTAATGGATGTCACAATGAGTATGGGTTAAACAAACAAACAAACAAACCAATCGTTACGCTGCACACTGCTGTTTGGGTGCAATGCACCATGGGACTTCAACACAGTTTTGGCGCTGCATGTTTTGGGATTTGTCTATCATAAGAATCCCAGACAGAAATGAACTAAACAAACTGTTTATGTCTAATTCAGTTGTGCGTTTAAAAAAAAAAAACAACATCCCCGGATGAAACCTATTAATAGGATTGTCTTTGCACCTCGCTGGCCTTTTTCGAACATTCAAATGCTATTTTGTTCTATGCAAATTCTGAAGCACAACAAATAAAATATGAATACATTCTCAGTGTTAATCCTTTGGACTAAGAGGAGAGAGGATATGAATAATTCACAAGCAAAACTGCTGGTCAACCACCACATCAATGAGTGGTAAATAATTCAGCCTGCAGACTGGGTGAGGAGCTGCTTGCCCCTGATTTTGATTGAGAGACACAGGGACAGGGCCTACTTATAGATTCTTGATGGGTTTTACCACATCAAGAGGAGAGGGCAGGCAAAAAAGGAGAGGAGCCAACAAATAATTCATAGGAAAGAGCTGCTGATGAGCAGGATGATGAAATCCACAGTTTGTTCACTCAGATTGCATGATGGATTTGTCAATAGCTGCATTGCTGTTTTGTGTTTTCCTGCCGTCTCCGCTGTAGAATAGTAATGACTCGTTTCCATTTGGTCCAGAGGAAGCTGGGAGCACTTTCTCTACTTAGTCAAGGTCAGGTGTGAATGGATGAAAATCATAAAGAGTTTTAGTGAAATGCAGATGAAAAGCATTAAAAGCTATTTTAGAATGGATGCATCATTCTTCACCTCATAAAAAGGTTCAGAGTGATTTTCACCTTTACTTATATTTCAGTGTCTTTTTTTCAGGACATTCTCACAAGAAACGTGGTTTCTATGCATAAGTGAACTTCAAGGCACATTTTTTTTTATATTAATAATGTTACATGAGCAGAGTGGTGTGTGATGTATATGCATGCACACAGTCGCTCACGTGCACAACGAAATCAGTGTGTGCACTGGTTTATGTAATTGATGTTTTTGCTGGTCATAAAGTGAGATGGGATCAACCACACACACACGCACACACACGCATGCACACACACACACGTTCAAAAGCAGACAAAATATAGTAATAATAATAATAATAATAATAATAACTACAATAATTACAAATAGCAGTTTTCAAATAATGATTTCATTTTTTTATTTCAGGGGGAAAAGCTATCCAAACCAATCTAACCATCACACTACCACCACCATGCTTGACTATTGGTAAGATGTTCTTTATCTGATACCTGCCAAACAATTGCATTTTTTTCTTTTCAGTCCATAGAATTTGTTACTCAAAAGTCTTTGGGTTCATCAGGATGTTTTGTGGTAAATGTGAACTTGGCCTTTTTCAGACATTTTAATCCTTGGAACTCTTGGAGGCCATTTTTCCTCCTGTTTCTTTGTTTTTGTTGAATCATGAACTCTGACTTTAACATTGTGAGGCCTGGAGTACTTTAGATTTAATTCTGGATCATTTAGTCCTTGTAGTTCTTTAAAACAGGGCAGCATGTGTTGCTTCTTGAGCTCTTTTAGCCTATTTCATGTTGTCAGGCAGCTTCTACTGAAGTGATATCTTAAACGTCTCACTTCCGGGTGTAGCTGGTGGAATTTAATAACTGTTTAAGGGGAGCAACTACTTTATCACATATCCACCTTATTCCTAGGCCTGCTCATGTACGATCATGCAAGCAACACCTAGTAAGATACTGGAAGTAGCGCATAGCTATTGGTTTGCATCACAGACATCATTTAGGTCTATGGTTTCCATGGTGAGGTTATATTTCTCGTAGCAGTTTATTTGAACATTTCAAAAGCATTTTAAAAATGATTGGCCCATGAAAAATGTACTCACACAACATTCGTGGTTGTACTAACAACCAGAGAAAGTAAAATTTGAGGCTCCAAGAGTGATGTTTGGAACATGCACCACGGACTAAAAGAAATTGTGCATGCTTAGGTACCCAGTCTTAGGATGTAGGAACCTTAGGTACCTACACCTGCATTCCACTTTCTCTGTATGTCAGTGCATGAGGACCTGGTCTAACTGCATTCCTAACATGAAATAAAAATAATTCAACAATATATTCCCAGATGCACATTTGTATATCTGTGTCCTTTATGCTGTTTCTTCTTGGAAACCCAATTTTCTATTTTTATTCATTTTTAATTGCTGAAGGTTACACTAATAGCCTACTGCCTCTGTGTATTTACCTGTATTATTTTTTCCTATTCTCTAAGTGTGTGCACTGCCCTAACGAGTGAATTTCCCCACTGTGGGATCAATAAAGTCTATTCTATTCTATTCTATACACTGATTTGAGATGCTAAATATTATTTAATTGAATGATGCCTTTAACAAGCAGACATATGATTAAAATAGAGCTCAGTGTTTAACATTATTCATTATCAAATGCACTGAAATGATCATCAAACCTATCATAATACATGCAACACTTGAACAACCTGCTGTTTGTATTTTGCCTGATGTAGAAGCTAAAGCCCAGGCTTGGTGATGAGGGATTTTAAGGCTTTGACTCGGCTCTACGTCTGCTTTTAAATAAGTGTGTCCCACCACTTTCAACAAAACACAACCAACCTTATTACTATGTAGGTACCGATAAGCCTCTGAGCTTTTAGGATTGTTCATTTCCTCGCCGCTGGACGTGACAAAGTTAAGAAAGTAGCTAAAATGCTACTGTATGTTAGCTTTGGTCATATTTTCATATCAACCTCCCATCTAGTGCAGTAGGCAAAGGGATTGCAATGGTGTCCAGTTCGAGCTGACAGCTGGTGTTCCCATGTAGTCTACGTCTAAAAAGACAATAAATAGTGAATTAGCACAAATGGATTGCCCCATCTAATTTATAGTCGCAATGTAAATAAACTGGACCGGAAGTAGGTCGCATATTTCATGCAATGTCATGGTCCAGGGTGAGCTGCTTGTTTCTGAGCCTTGTTTGCAGGTGGGCGTGTCTGAGAGTTCCCAGCTGCAGCTAATCCTGTCATCAAGGCCCAGGGGATTTAAGGAGCAGTGTGACTCAACACCACGCCGGATGATTACTCAGTTTGGGTAGCTCTAGCCTTCTGACCTGTCTGCCATAGTTTGTTGCACTTGCAAACCTGTCTCCTGCCAATTCAGTAACCTGCCTGTCCTTCCTCCAGGTTCTCAGCATCATCTCATCTCTACTTCATACCTGACCGGATACCTGCGCACCACGTCATACTGCTATTCCCCTGGCCGCTCGCTCTCAGCCGCTCACCTGACCTCGCCATCCTCCTCCAGCTCACCCGGACCAACTCTGCCCTCTCCTCACGCTTCACAGCCCCCAGGAACCCGTAAGCCCTTCAGAGCTCTACATTCTCACCAGTCCTCCTAAATACTCACTCGCTCTCCTTTCCCAGAACCCCTTTTTGGATATCCTGCTACCTGTTGTCGCAGCGCCTTCAGTTCCCGTTATCTACCCTCCGAGCTTCTTTATTTTGTAATAAATTATTATTATTTCCACTTACCTGGCTCTGTGTGTGATTCTGTATGTCGTGGGTCAAAAAGCTGCCCCTCAACATGACATGCAAAGGATCTTGGGGGCTAGGAATAAGGTGGATAACCAGGTTGGTCTGGACAGCTTTGTTCCCATATTAAATCCTCATTTGAAAACAGTATTTTGCATTTAATGGTGAAATGTGCTCACTGGTCTGAAACATTTACATGTGACACAAAAAGCTGAACACAGAAGAAATCTGTAAATACTTTTTCACAGCTCTGTGAATGCCATATCTCACTTTTAAAAGAGTGACTTCAACATTGGCTGCATTTAAAATCACAGCAATGATTCTCCTTGAACATGCAACCCCGTTGGTGAATTCGATAAGACATAATATTGTGCAAAAGCATGCAGAGTGTCTGAAAACGTGTGATTAACACCTTCTAAACAGCAGAGGAAAAAAGTTAAGAGTTGAATGACAATTCAGGTCAGGCATGCAGGTTGACACTTGTGCTGCACTTGAGCAGATAATGAGATGCCAGTCAGAACTATTTGCAAATCAAATCCCAGCGAGATGATAATGCAAACTAGATTCAAGGACTGTGAACACACAAGCTGCCACTTGACTTGTCTGATGTTTAACACAAAAGGTCTGCAAATCCTAGAAGCAACACATCATTTGCTAAATATTATTTTTCTCTACCTTTTGACTTCTACAATTAAACTGTTATTGCTTCAGAAAGCCTGGTTTCGGTTCAAGGCTGCAGAAACAGCTACATCGTGTGCAGACTGGGATCTTATGTTCTTATGTTCACTCACATCATTAATTTATCTTATAAATGTAAAACCCAATAAAAAAATATACTATCAATGAGTAAATAAATAATAATCAGAAATAGAAAAAAATTTATTTTATTTTTCTGCTGCTCACCATTTTCAAAAAGTTTATATCTCCATAGCTTTTTGTGAAGACAGCAAAAGGCAAATAAAAAAATTCAAAAATAAATTTTAAAATAACTGAAATTTAATTTTCTGAAATTTTTGTATTTCTCAATTTTGAGTCAAGTGTTTTGAATGCATATTGTTTTTTAATAAAAAAAGAATAAAGGAGTATGCAACGCACCACCACAGGCTAAACTCTCCCAGAGTTACCACAAGGACCAATTTGGTGTGCCACCCCAAAAATTTTCTCTGGCCCCATCTGGCCACCCTTATCAAAATTTCTGGAGGCGCCCCTGTCAATAATTTCTCACGACTACATTTAAGAGGAAAATCTGTAAACTTAAAGGTATCGCGGATGTTCTTTACTTCCGGGTGGATCATCTAAACCATTGGTCCGCATAACTGTCAATCATTCTGGTGAAGCTAACGCAAGGCCGTCGTACGTGCTCGCACCTGGGTTAGTTTTCACTTCCTGCGCACTCTGCTTGTGCAGAGCGATACGCCTTCATCTCTCCGTTCTCACCGGGTTCTTTTGAAAATGGCTGAGAGTCGCAAGAGAAAAAGTGTCTTCGAAGTCTATGGTAAGAAGAGAAAGGCCTTCGAAGTGAGAAATAAGACCAAATATAAGATCAAATATAAATGAATTTTCTCTGCATCTGTTACTTAGTGGATCCTTATTTTAATTTTATTTTACAATTTTCAACATTTTTACGAGGTTTTATCCTGTTGCATGTATAGCTTTTATCAGTCTTTAATTTGTTTTTTTTGCTTGTTTTAGTCTCTATTTTACCTTTTTATGTGCTTCTTGCCTTTTTATAAACGAATAAATGAAATTAAATCTACAAACTAAACTCAATCACAAACACTCATTTTCAAAAACGACATAAAAAAGGTTTAAAATGTCCCAATTATTGGATTTGATTTAAGATTTTCCCTTAAAATTCTTGCTTTTCTTTCAGTTATATTCTGTATAACTTAATAGTTCACACCAATTTTAAATCAAATTCAACAGGGGTATCAAAAAGGCCTTTAGACTGACAGAATAAACACTGTTTGATGATTGTAACAAATAGAATGTGCTCTCAGTTTACTCAGATAAATGTTTTATTTCTTTGAAGGTCACTCTGTAGCTGCGGCCTTTTTCTAAGTGCTTACTTTCTTTGTTTTCAATTTATCCTCCCGAATGGATTCAACAGAAAAGCTTTTAATACCGTCTTACCGCTGACTGATTCTGCTTAGCGTGATAAAATAATTGCCCTTCTCTTAGATCAGGTCAGATAACAACGCTTGGCTAAATTTACATGACTGTGTACACATTCTCTATTTGCAACAGGATACTTTGCTGCAGAGACAATGTCTCTAATGCCAAAAGAGAAACTGCTTATGTTGCAACACATTTCATACGCCAGATAAAAGACTGAGAGTGGTGCACTTTTTTAATGTATGCCTATAAAAGGTTTGTCAAATAATAAGAGTTTTGATCAGGATGACTACACTATACCACCCTCTAGTGGCCTGCACTCTCTAATTACCTTTAATTGTTTTGTTTTGTTTTAGTCTGCTAATTAAATCCTTTTTGCTCATCTGTTTTATGCAACACGTACAGCTCTGAGATTTCTCTATAAGAAGAGGCATTTAAAGCTCATGCAACCTGGCAATCAGCTTGTTTAGAGAAAAGCGTCACCATGTTGGAAAACAGACTTCTTATAGCAGTAAGTGGCCAAATTTCATGTGAAAAGGTCCTGAGATGACTTCTAAAAATCAGAATGAAGTCAAAAATGATTGCTGGTATGCTAGAAATAGAAGATGTGTTTGTAAAAAGTTGTTAAAATATAATTGTTAAAGTTGTTTTGAAATAAATAAATGAAGCAGCTGGGATGAAGTTCAGCACCTTCGAGTCTGAAGCCATGGTCCTCAACTGGACACGGATGGATTCCCAAGTCCGGGATTTAAACAGGTTTGGTTCTAGATGAAGGGCTTTAAAGGGATTTTCCACCCAAAAGTAAAATTTTGTCTGTTGCCATATTTCCAATAGTTAGGTAAGTAGGAAAAAACTGTTTGTAACCAGCCCAGAGTCGTTCTCCTGATCCGGCAGTACTCCTTTAGCTTTAGCTTAGCATAAAACAATGTAAGTGAATGGTTCCAACTAGCCTTGAGTGTGAAAAAGTCATTAAAATGAATTGATAGTGATCCTAATTCTGCTTGGTGACATCAATAATCATACTGGATGCAAGTGAAAATAATAAGTAACACAAAGGAACTACTATGGGACTACTTTATGACAAAGCACAGCTGTAAGCCTCAGCTGAAAGGTACAAGGACAGATGCCCAAAGACACCTTAGTGAACTGCCATAAAACACACACACACACGCACACATAAGACAGCAAGAGAAAAAAGCGGCACATCATGTGCTGGAGCGCATGGAGCTCCACTGATGTGTGTGTGCTGCATGAAAGTTTTCAAGCTGACAGAGGTGCTGTCACACACGGGAGATGAGCAGATCATGTTTGAAGCTAAAAGAGTACTGCCGGATCAGGAGAATGACTGGGCTGCTTACAAATAGTTTCTTCCTACTTATCTAACTATGGGGAATAGTGCAGACAAAATTTTACTTTTGGGTGGAATATCCCTTTAAGTGTCTTGGGGGGTTTTGTTTACAAGTGAGGGTAGAATGGAGCAGGAGATTGATGCTGATGCTGTATTGACCTGTCGTAGTGAAAAGAGTACTGCTGAGTTAAAAGGTAAAAATGTTGATTTACTAATCGGTCTAAGTTCCAACCCCGCCTATGATCCTGAGCTGATGTTAAAGATTGACAATACAAGCAGATAAAATTAGCTTTCCCTGCAGAGTGACTAGATTCACCCCTAACCCCGACTGCACACTGGAAGCATCAGCGGCGCAGAACGGCAGCGGAACGTCGCTGCTCCAAATAGAATCCATCATAGTCTGTGGGGGAGATTCAAACCAGCCGTGATGCAGCAATTTTCAGACGAGTCCCAGAAGCGGCATGCCACACCGTGCCACTAAAGATAGGATCGAGTTCTAATTTTGCCGCTTCTGGGATGCGTCAATTTCCGCAGTTAACATAGGGCCAGGCAGGAAATCACACTCGGTTTCAGTGTAAAATGTCCGGTGATTTTCAAAATAAAAGTCTATTGCAGTGATGCAATTTCATATCTATGTAGATTACGTGACCTCACGGCTTATTTACTGACTGCATCGTTCGAGAAGTGCAGCGGTGTGTTTTTCATGGCTTTAATCCTAGCAGTGGAGAGGAACAACATTATATATGACATCAAACAGCGATGTCAAACGTGATTTCCTTCTTTTTGGTTTAATGGCGGATGGCATAAAGAAACCATGACCTTTGAAGTCTCGAGGGATCATTTGAGGGATCTCGCGAGTCCAGCGAGGAGCATGGTGGTGAAGCCTTTTCGCGGCTGAGATTCTCCCAGTGTGCACTAGCAAGCTGCGAAAATCGCGAGTAAACCGTTCCGCGACGCTGATGCTTCCAGTGTGCAGTAGGCTTTAGAGAAAGGTCAGAGGTCACATGTTGCTCCTTCACATTGAAAGGACTCATCTGAGGTGGTGAGGGGACGGACGGATGTTTTAAAGTTGTTTTGTGAGTCAGAAGCTGAAACTCTCAACGCCTTACAGAACTAAACCCGCCTGCACACATTCTGCCTTTTGTTACTGAATAAAAACAATACTCACATTTAGCTTCTTCATTTTGACATTTTCAGCAAATACCAATGCTGTTGTTATCTCACGAGAGATGCTTACAGATTAGAGACTCATTGTAAAGTCTTGTTTGTAATACTTAGTGATGTGATAAGTTATCAGTCCGCATCCTGTGGAGCTTTTTTGATACAGTTTGATTCTAATCTGCAGCTGAAATATGGGGAAAACACACCGAGTGATGTTTTTTTTGTAAGACCATATATTATTAACTGATATGAGGCTTACAGCTGAGCACAACTAAGCTCTTCCCCTTTGAGACTCAGTTTGACCCACCAGTGGAGAATAATTAGACTTGGGTTTGATAAAAATGTATTTTTTATGCTCAAAACTCGAATTTACTGAAATAAAATCCAAACAAAGTCTCAAAATAGCTTCTAGGAGGGAAGAGCTGACTGAACATTGATCTGGAGGGTTACCATCGTGACTACACTCAAAACCTGCAAGGGTCACCATTTACCCTGCAGCACCTTTATTCCTTTTGTGCTCACACGCTGGAGGCTTTGCTGGCACACACAATGAGGATCTGGCAAAAAAAAAAACACTTGTGCAGGAGGGCAAATGTTCTATTTCAACAGAAGGAGATTTTAACTGCAAAATCACACTTCTGAGGGTTTGCTGAGAAAACCACTTTCCCAGACAAGACTGTAAATTGCCACGTTTCACTCTTTAAGCAAAGTCAATTGACAAAAAAGCAACATGTTGAAACTGAAGTGCAGCTGGAATCTGGTTTACCAGTAACTCACACACTGGTTTGGTGTCCCAGAAATAAGATGTTTACAAAGAAATCCATTTATTATCCAAAAAAGTTGCTATGAAAATTAAAATTTCTCTGTATCAGCAACTAATGGCAAGATAATTAATAGTTTCAAGTGCTTCTTTTTCAGTTTCTGTGTAACTTACTCCAAACGTTCATGCAGCTTCACATTTTCTGCAGAAAATGGGGTCTTTAAAAAACGTCACGCTGTTCATAAATCGCCATGTTTTCCCTTCAAACACGTACAGTCAGAGCAAATTACCACAAACAAACAAGCCAGCTTTTGTATTGTAATCTGTTCAATTAGCAGAAACACCATCGCCCGCTGGTATTTAATAGATTTACACTATTTTTAAGGACTAATGGGTGCTGTGATTGACCTGCTAATGTCACGGTATAGGGGGGGATATGTGTGGCTGATGTACCTGGAGCACATTTGTTCTGAGAGTGAAAGTGAGTGAAGGAGGCTTAATTTGTGTTAGGCTCCACAGAGCATCACACTGGTATGAAGAAACGAAGATGACTTTATACCGCTGGGTCAGTACATGATGATGCTGATGCTAGACAGCCACAAATACACCCACACTAGACCTTATAGAATAGAATAGAATAGAATAGAATAGACTTTACTGATCCCATAGTGGGGAAATTCAATAAAACTTCATTATTATCCATCCATCCATTTTCATTCGCTTATCCAGAGTCGGGTCGTGGTGCAGCAGCCTAAGCAGAGAGGCCCAGACTTCCCTCTCCCCAGCCACCTGGGCCAGCTCCTCTGGGGGACTCCCAAGGCGTTCCCTGGCCTACTGAGAAACATAGGATGTTTCTCAATGTCAAGGAACCTCGCCTTGATGCCTTGGTTCCACCCCGGTTGCCTAGGAGACACGTCATCAAGAACTAGGGACGCACCGAGCTGTGGTTATATGGTGCACCACGGCTAAACGCCTGTTGCAGCGTCTGTGTCTGGAGTTTGTTATGAGCGCTTACGCTACCACTCGACGCTGCTTTTATGGCTTTTGCATGTTGACTCTCTCTGTATTCTTTTTCGTGGTTCTTGCGCAGCTGATAAAATAAATTTGTAGTGTTGGAGTCTGTTGTTGGCACCGGGAACCGGCAAACTTTACAAACAACTGCTTTCTGGTCCGCGTCGGCCTTCCTACACCCAAACCACATCCATACAACAGAAGTTTCCCCTCTTTTAGGTACAAGCTCCTCCGTTTGGGTTGGCAGGTCATCCTGTTGAAAATTACCCTGGTCTGAACCGCGTCCGCTACCGTCCTCCTCCATGTTTGTTCATGCATGGCTAGCGTGGCGCGCCGCGCGTGCATGGACATGCCGTAAGGCATCATGACGTAAAATACTGCTGTAAAACGCTGAATCGTGGTGTGAACGATAGAGCTTCTTATTAAACGATAGACATTTTCTATCGTACAGACGAAACATTTTGTCATATCGCCCAGCCCTAGTTGGACGTGCCCGGAAAATCTCACCAGGGAGGCGTCCAGGAGGCATTCTAACCAGATACCTGAGCCACCTCAACTGGCTCCTCTCAATGTGGAGGAGCAGCAGATCTACTCCAAGCCCCTCCCGGATGACTGAGCTTCTCACCCTATCTCTAAGGGAGAGCCCAGACACCCTGCTGAGAAAACTCATTTTGGCCGCTTGTAACTGCAATCTCATTCTTTTGGTCACTACCCAAAGCTCGTGACCATAGGTGAAGGTAGGAATGTAGATCAAAGTGTAAATTGAGAGCTTCACCTTCCGGTTCATTATTATTATTATTATTATTATTATTATTATTATTATTATTATTATTATTATTATTATTATTATTATTATTGAGATGTTATTGATTCCATGTCTGAACAAGAAAAGAAGGAATAAAATAATTTTTGTGTTCCTTTAAGACTGTCATGAGACTAAAAGTGTTGATTGCATTAATCCACATAATTTATTCTCATTAACTGGGAGAGCAGGAACAGTGCTGCCAACATTGATGTAGCTCATTTCTTTAACGTCTGACTGGGTTTAATGCTTCATTCAAACTTAATTACTCCACTTCTAAACGGGAAAAACAATTGATCCACGATATTTCAAGACTGCCACAGTGGTTAATGGTTTTGCTTTGCTTTTTTTCTTTTTCTATTCATTGTTTTAACCTGCAAAGCAGAATGCAATTGGAAATTAGCCAGTGGCTAGATCCAGTGCAAACATGTTTTCTCTTTTCAAATGAATGCAGAGGGTTGAGTGTCCCTGTCTGACAAACAAACTGAATCTAATCTGATGTTATTTGTTCAGATTTTAATCAAATGAAAGATATTTTTAAGTGGATCTTATGAAAACCTTCAGCTTTAAAGTGTCCTTGTTGATGATGTGGTTGTGACGTTGATGCTGCACTTCAGGACTCATAATCAGCCATTAAATATCTCAAATGAACCAATAGTCCTGATGAATGTTCTAAATGTAACCGTGTCTACTTCCTTCATTCCTCGTGTCACTTATTTCATCTGAGCATGTCTACAGAAACTCAGCTCTGTCCTCCAACTTTATATATCAAGGATTTTGTATGAAAAAACTCCTCCACCCACACGGAAATGATTCAAATGTAACTCTAAATCCCATTTTTTTTGTGTGGAGATCTATAAATATGCAAATTGGTCTCTGCCACTATCTCCACAGCACACCTTTAACTCTGTTCCAATACTGTAAATCTACTCTGCGCGACACAATAGTAGAAAAGGAACAAGGAGAAAAGCAAACGGTACAAGGTTGCCACCACCATAATGTACCAGAATGATAATGGATTTCACATAAAGGTATCTTTGTCCTCATGTTAGAAATGTAAGAGGAATAGATAACATGCCTACGTTTTAAATGAGCTAATAATGAACTGCTAATATTAGATAAACCCAGTTTCTGTCTTCCATTCTGACCCACGAGGTAACTGGTTCACCCGTTCACCTGAGACTGTCCTTCCAAATGTTTCACCATCCCATTGACGTCTCAAACTGCATGTGTCTTGTATAATTATTAGCTTACTGCTACAAGTTCTTCAGCCGTGACCTGCATGTGTACAAACCGACTCCTCTCTGGAACAACCGTGTGCATCTGTGTGTGTGTTGATGTAAAGATGAATCAGTCGTGGTCGGGACCTGGTCTAGGTAATGTTTGGATGAGGAACACTCAAGCCCTGTCCACACGTAGCTGTTTTTTTTTTTAAAACGAATACCCGCCCTCCCAAAAAATGGCGTCCACACCACCTCATTTTAGAAAAAACTCCACATGTAACTGCATAAGTGCATTGTTAAGCACATTCATAGGCATGCCAGACCTGTAGGAGGCAGTAGTTCCCCCGAATCCTATCCATTTCATCTTCCTGCTTAACTTCAACAAAACATGAAACATGGAGCCTAGCTTGCTTTTGTGGACCGATAAGGAGGTAGAACTGCTCTTAAATGTAGTTTTGGAGTATAAAGTCAACAAGAGTCAAAAAGCGCTTGGATGATTGTTAACGCGAGCACAGCTCTGAGGGCATCCATGTTGGAGTGTAAACACAGGTCACACATGGGCCGTCAGAATTTTTGTCTCAGAAAGTGACGTTGTGGAACCTAAAATCTGGTTATTTCTGTCCATGCAGAAATGCTGAAAACGGAAAAAATGCAAACCTTCCTACTTTGGCTGGAGTTTTTATGAAAATTTGTTTTTGTTGCGGAGATCTGCGTTTTCGTGTGGATGACAGGCCGAATTGTAGAAAAATATCTTCGTTTTGGGAGATACCTGGCTACGTGTGGACAGGGACTCAGATTAGTCTCGTCACGGTTCCTGCTCTCCAGCCTCCCACCTCACACCAAGCCAACCCCTAAGACTCCACTACCCAGCATGCCACACACCGGATCTCCCTGTTCACATGACCACCTCAGACTATAAATTGTTCCGCCAGAACCTTGTCCAGAGTTTCCAGAACTACCAGTCTACTACCAGACCTGTGGCCTTCCAGTAAGCCTACTTTCTTTACTTTGGAACCGTGGTATGCTCTCGCTCCCTTTCGAGTCATGTACCACAGTTCCTATAATAACCACGTCTGTCCAACCCAAGCTAGTCACTCCGCGCTTGGGTCATACAACACCCTACTGCTGAACTCCCGCTCAGAACTCTGCTCAGATCTTAAACTCGTCATTTTAAACTTCAATGTTTCTGTAGCACTTTATAATAAAGGTCCCGTTATTAACATCACTTAGTGCATTATTAAGCATTAATAAGCAACGCATCTCTTCATTAGCATTCATGATATTGTTAACTATTAAGTGTCCTTAAGGTTAGGACATAGGGTCAGGAAGGGTGTCTGCTTAGTGATTCATTACTTCATATTAACATTAATCAGTTGTTAATACTTTATTTAATAGTTTATTAATGCTTAATAATGCACTAATTAACCTTAATAAAGGGACCCTTATTTTACTATGTTACCAATTTTTCTGCAGTAAATGTGGAGCTCTGAAAATGTAATAAAATGAAAATATTTAGTTTAAAGGTAAAACTCGTGCCAATCAAGTGTTACAATAAAGTAATAAATGACTACTTTGCATGATAACGGTACTCTATGAACACACTGTACAAAAATAAGTTATTATTAATTTATTGAAAAAACTTAACTTTTGGCATGTTGTTACCAGCTCCAGTGGCCTAGTGGTAGAGTGTCCGCCCCGGGACTGGGAGATCAGGGTTCGATTCCCTGTCGGGTCATACCAAAGACTTTGAAAAAATGGGACCCAATGCCTCCTCGCTTGACACTCAGCATTAAGGGGTTGGATTGGGGGGTTAAACCACCAAATAGTTCCCGAGCGCGGCCACAGCTGCAGCTCACCGCTCCCCACCACGGGGATGGGTCAAATGCGGAGATGTAATTTCACCAGTGTGTGATGATGACTTTACCTTTAACTTTATGTTTTAATCTAAACAAAATGATCATTAGAGTAATTCTGTTGAACAAACATTCGAAACATTACATATTTTTGTTTAATCAATAATAATTTATTGTGAATTTTGTATGCAAACACGCATTTCACACATTTAATGCAGAATTATTACTTTTTTCTCTCAGAAATTATCTGAGCTAATAAAAAGTCATGAATATGGAAGTAATGCATCGTTTTTTTAAGGTTTTGTTTGTTGCTTTAGATGAATATTCAAATTTAGGGTAAATGTGAACCATGAGCACAAATCTCAGACCCACATTTGCCTCTAAACTGCTAATTAAAGGTTTACTGTTTCTATATCGGGCCATGCTCTACCTCCAGTTAATGATCTGTGCAAATAACTCTTCCTTGCTCCAACAGACAAGATAGACAAACAAACGGAAGCAAATTACACAGTTTTGGTAAAGACGAGCGTCCTTAAAAGGCCACTTTTTCTCCACAGGATTTTAAGTTTTCCATTAAAAAACATAAAAACTGGCAACAGTTGGAAATATCTACTTTGAATTTGATGATTTTGAGCAAAGCATTCCTAAACAGTTCATTTCAGATTCATTAAAACTGTTAAACAAATATGTTTATCTAGATTTCACAAATCTGATGAAGTCAATCAAAGTCATGCTTTGAAACATTGCCTGAAATAACGTCTGTGAAGTAATTTAGGGCAATTTCAGGCAGAGCATGCAAGAACGTGGGACGTTAAACCAATCAGAGGGATAAAAATCACCAGGTAATAAAAATTACCATCGCTAGAACAAACGGAAAGAAAAAGCACGAATGTGTGGGAAAGATACAGAGAGCAAAGAAAAGCGTGATTTGAAGTCACATCTACTGAAGTACTTACTCTCAGCAGATTGTAGATTATTACATAATCTGTGCTGAGCTCATAACCATAATCTGTTTCAAAGTACTTAAAAGTAAATCACATAAACCATTTCTGATTCAGATAAACAATTCCTGAGAAGTCAAGATTACAAACAATCTTTTGCTGTGGAAATAAACCTTCACAAGGACACTTAAGGAAGCACATTTAGGATGCGAACAGCAAAGAGGAACACACACACACACACACCATACGGCATTATACGCTGTGACTGTCAACAAGGCACAGCCGAGCCCCTCAAACGGTTATGATATAGATTTATGTGCTCTGACACCCCACAGATGGTGAGAATTAGTGGCGGAGGGGGTGCCAGCGAGAGGTCAAGAGAGATGACCTGGCCTTCAGCCCGCCACTTGGGAAACCAAAGCAACAGACATGTGAAGCAAGAGCCCGAACGCAGCCAAAGCAGCTGTTATGGAGGCTAGAAAAAGGAAAGTGCTCCGGTAAACCGCTTTAATCTCATCACCCTGAGAGATAAACAGCGCCGAGAGCAGCCGCGGCAGCACAAATGTGCATGAAAGCAGATTGGCAGACAGAAAAGCCTCATCGATTTTGACAAAGAGTAGAAAAAGAGTTCTGTAAATATGAAGGCACGTAAATCAGATCAAATGGGTTTCTAAATTTATAAAGATTGATTATCATTATTATTTCTATTTTTTTCACTGCTTTGAAACCATTCTGCGTTTGAGGCTTCTCGTCTATAAGCTAGGGCTTACCGGTAAGGGGAAAGATGACATAAATGAATCATTTAGCTGAGGATTAAAAGCTCACGAGTGAAGAGACTCTGCTTTTTAAGCAGATGACAATAAAGCTTCTATGATTTATTTACAAAAAACAAGAGGAGGAATGAAGCGAATGCCTGAGGTGGTGGTTACCATATGTCAGATCAAATAAAGAATAAAAGCCCAGAGCTGATCATCCTCTCTAATACGGACAAAGAATGAGAAGGTCTCACCTGATTGATGTGTTTGAGTTTGTCGATGATCTGGTTTATGACCGGGTCTTCTCCCTTCACTTTCACTTCAGGGTTGGAGCTTTGAGCTCTGACTCCATTTCGAACAATACGCAGCGTGTAGCTGTGAACAACAGTAAATGGAATTAAATCATTAGAGTTGCTTTCTGAAGAGAAACATGAATTATTGTTCAGGATGTTTGATTTTAAAGGGATAATAAGCGGCTTTTGCTTGCTTTTAGCGCCCCTTAGTGTCCATTAGTGAAACCAAAAGTGAAACTTATCTCCTTGCTGTGCGTTCGTCTTTCTAACACCTTCATCTAACTGCTGAAATGTCTCCTCAGCCTTCATGAGTGTCTACAGGAGCGGTTCATCACTAAATCAAACAAATCAGCTGTGTTCATGATCTAAAACATGCAGGAAGCAGACTGCAGCGCCAGGCATGTCAGCTCCACTTTACTAAGTCCAACAAAGACCGGACGGCCACAGAGGGTGATGGGAGTGTGAGTGACATTTCATCAACCCTGTAAAGGGTCATTTTAGCACAAACTGGCTCAAGAAAATGATTTAAAAATATGAAAAAGTTGCAAAGTATGACTTTAAAGGAAGCTTGTTTACCCAAAATTTCAAAAAGCAAATGAGTATTTATTAAAATGTGAGTTTTCATATTAAAATACTTAACCTGACGTATAGAAATGTCTGTTAGCTCTAGTCATGTGGGATTTTTTTCCTGTTTTTTGGCCCTCTCTACACTTTTTTTTATAATGAAAACACATTTCTGATTTATTTTCTACATTCGTTTGGCCAATGTGCTGATCAAGGCTTTTATGTTTGATGTTCTAGCAATTTTTAGCAGCTGATGGGGATGCAAAACGTTGCCAGTGGAAATATTCTTCACATGTGGGAGAAGCTGATTGAGCTTTTCCAAAGCTTTATCTGGAATAAAACTACGGTGGAAAACTACATGATTACAAATATGGGATTGGATCAAAGCAAAGAGAGAGAGGAGTTTAGTACTTCCACTGGTTTCCATGGGACAAGTGAGGGGTTTTTAGAATAAAAAGGATACATTTGGAGAAAAAAGTAAAAATGTAGGGGTTTTTTTCACAGAGAAGCTGGTGAAGGTTCTCAGTCATCCAGGTCATGGTGATCCAAAGGGTGCGAATGAAGGCAACTGGACTTCTTTGGTTTCTTGAAAACATTTCGCTTCTCATCCGAGAAGTTCCAAAAATCCGAAAATCCAATTCTAACTGGAATATGGGAGGGTCAAGCTTATAAACTGTAGCTGTCTATTGTGGCTTAATGAGCAGAAACTACCTATGAATACCTCTCCTCCCTACCTTCCGATGAGTCATTAGCCTCTATTGTGTGGGGATCGTGTAACCTGGACAGCTAACGTTTATAAGCTTGACTCTCCCATATTCCAGTCAGAACTGACAAAGCTCCTCGGATGAGAAGCGAAACGTCTTCAAGAAACCAAAGAAGTCCAGTTGCCTTCATTCGAACCCCTTTGGAATTTCACAGAGAAGTAGCTTCAAGGAGATTTTCCTGGACTTCTGCAGGAAAGGAGAAGGAAAAGAGTCTGAAATGTTGAGGACTGAACTGTTGCTGCTGAGTTTCTGTGCATGTTTTCCACACATTGCATGTGATGTCATCAGCTCGGTTGTTGAGGAGCCAAGAATACAACAAACCTAAAGAATTCATGAAGATCACTGGAGATTTTAACCCCATAAAAAATCTCTTTACTGAAAGTTTAAGCTGCTCAGACATTATGCAGCCACTTCAGTGTCACGTGACTGTTTTTTCCTTCAAAATATCTGACCCACTGCTGTAAAATGCAGCCTGTGAAGCAAATTCAAATAGCTCAGAGTGAATTAAATCCAATCTATTATCTCCTCTTCCCACCATAAAAAGATGATAAATATTCTGAACGCCCTGAAAAGGTGAGGACTTAATCCATTTGCAGGGTTAAAGTGGATTTCTGATGCGTGGAGAACATGAGTCACCATGACTGCGTGTCACTCAAGTTCCATGTACGGTTTTAAAGAACGTATACATCCAGCCTTGTGTGATATCTCTTAGAAACGGATTCCTTAAACGATGGTGAGTGTAGAGATTTACTCTACACAGCTGTTTATTACTGTTATAGCCCGGTAATAGGCTTCAGCACAGCTCAAGGACTTCTCGCTCTTTAGCTTCCCTTCAGTCTGTCAGCGGTAATGTCTGTGACCATGGCAGCAGGTGACTGAGCACAATTCACTCACATCTCAATCTCCACCATATCATTTAATCAAACAAGAGGATCAAGGTAAAGTCACTCATTGCTGAAATATTTTTCTTAGTGGATACAGTTCACGCTGTTTGCAGTGGATTGGACCACAATAAGCAGATGGGGAGAATCTAGAAGGTGTTGACCTTTTAGATTGAACATCTGAAATGAGAAATTAGGCGTGATCAGGAAGACGGATTTTCGTAACAAGTACAAATTAGTTTACACAGTCGGAGAAATGGCATAAATGAACACTTGTAGGAGAGAGGATCTTAATTCATTTCAAAGAGAAGGTGGGTGGTGGAGATCAAACGTAGATAAGGTGATGCTTCTGAGGGTAATTTCCTGCAAACTAGAGTCTGCAGACGTGATTAGTTTAAGAAAAGCATGGTTGCCATTCAGCGACAACTCAATGCTCCTTTCCTAGTTACAGGATTTTTCTTTTCCTTCTGCAGCCTAGTGCATGGAATAAAAATATAAATAAAAATTCATGATGTTTTTTCTTTTCATCTGCAGGAATTGCATCATGGTCCACCAACCAGTTCAAATTTATGAGTGATGTCATTTATCTTACTTTTTGAAATAGATTTTTTAATAAGTTTTTATGAAAAAAACCTGTTACCTAGGTACAGATAGGTGCAATATAGGGTGATTTTATAATACTATGATGGAAAATGATACAAAACATATAGAATAGAATAGAATAGAATAGAATAGAATAGAATAGAATAGAAAAGACTTTATTGATCCCACAGTGGGGAAATTCACTTGTTACAGCAGCACCAGCACTCAAAAGGATAGTTAGAAGATATATATATATATATATATATATATATATATATATATATATATATAGTAGACATAACACATTACACAGTTGGTAAATATTGCACAATGTGATTCTCTCTTGTATAAATATGCCATAAGTTAATATTAATTCCTGCTCCAGAGTAAAAGGATGTTTTTTATGAACTTTCATCATGCGTGGGCTACTGTTACAACAGCCTAGATGTTGATTTTTGCAAAAAACACTTGATTTAATCTCCTAATCTATAACTGGGCTTTACACTTTTGACATGTAGATAGCTGGAGTACAGCTTTTCTATTTATTTTTTATTTAAATATCTGTATTTTCAGGTTCATGTTTATTGGATTTGATATTTTAGGCCAATAATCTTTAATTAATGTGCATTTTACAGACTTTTACCATGAATTCTTGTTTAATGGTGCTTTAAGATAGATTTCATTGCATCACAAGTCATTTTGGGTGGCATAAAATGATTTAAAACTCAACTAAAATAAGTAAGTATACATTTTCAGTAATATGTATAGTTGATATTTCTTCAGAAAGGCTTTGACTGCACCTTGGGTTTAAAGCAGGTTATTTCAGAACATGTCAAGGCTCTGACTGATTTTTCTGCCATTACACTTTACTCTTCTTCCTTTAAATAACCTGACTTCTAGCGTGCCATCTCCGCCGCTGACCGACCCAGACACAAGTGTGAAAGTCAAGGTCTCGTTTGTTCGATGCAGCAGGCGCCTGCGGCTAAAGCGTGATGTGTTGGGACTAAGCTGCACCTGAACCGTGTGTGCTGGAGCTATGATCCGGCCGCCTCCAGCTTTGTTTAATCCCCGGACACAAGAACAGAGATTGAGATTGAATGTGTAAGAACTGGAATCAACAGAGTCACTGCTGGATCTGGCAGAAAAATATTGTTATTGTTTCCTCCACTCCTATAAATATGTAAGTGAATGAGACTAAAAAAACTTCCAATAATGCATTTTTTAAATTAAACACTAGTATTTGTCCTGCAAATTAAACTTTTCATCAAAATACAAAACTGAAATTGTAAATAGGAACATATTAATTTATGATGGGAAAAAAAACGTAGAAAATATTTTTTTAATGCCTGTACTTTCTTTTCTTTTTTACATATATTTAAATACAGCTCGTTGAATCAAATGCATTAAGTCCTTGACAAATATATCCAAACTGTATGCATTCATTTGGATGCATCTAAACGCACAAGAATATATAAATTTAAATGCACACACACACATGCACACACACACACACTCAGAGCTCATCTTGCATTCCGTTAGACCCGCTGGATCCATATTTTCTGAAATGCATACAATCTCTTGTAATGTGCTGCAGGACACACTCTGCAACACAAAAGCTCTCGGTGGGTTGTAACACCAGAAAATAAGGATCTCCTTCTTAAAAGGTGTAGGAGATGAAAAACTCTGATCACAGTCATCACAGATTCTTCAAGGTGAGCAAAAAGCACACAGAGCCACCTACAAGAGGATATAAAGCTGCTGAGTGATTGCCTGGGTCTCTGTAGACCAGCAACAGGATAATATAATCCATACCATTCTCCCCAAAGGGATGCTTGGTTTGCAGCTCATTTCAACTGTTTGGCTCATTTTCTGCTTTTCAGCCTCAGATTGAAACTTTCAATCATTTTCTCCTTGGGTTTTATCCCCATCTTACTCTGCCATGCTATACAGTAAGTGCAAAACATTAAAGTGTGGAACAAAGAAATCTGAGGCCTCTTTGCCTTCTGCTTTGACGTCAGCATCAAGTGAGATTAGTGTGTCAAAGTAATTTGCTCTAATTGCAGCGCAGGAGGAGCCTGGCTCTTCAGATGAATACAGTAAAACCTTTGCTCAATCTAAACAATCAACGAAAAACTATGAATATAAATTCAGTCTGTTGTGATTTATGGAAGGAGTTTAAAGCCATACGATGCAACTTTTTCATATTTTTAAATCATTTTCTTGAGCCAGTATGTGCTAAAATGAAATGAAATGAAATGTCACCCAGACCCCCACCACCCTCTGTGGCCAGAATACCGCACTTGCAACTTCAGAGTGGCGGTCCGGTCTCTATTGGACCTGGTAAAGTGGAGCTGAAATGCCTGGTGCTGCAGTCTGCTTCCAGCATGTTTCCTGCATGTTTTAGATCGTGAACACAGCTGATTTGTTTGATTTAGTGATGAACCGCTCCTGTAGACACTCATGAAGGCTGAGGAGACATTTCAGCTGTTAGATTAAGGTGTTAAAAAGACGAACGCACAGCGAGGATATAAGTTTCACTAACAAACACTAGGGGGTGCTAAAAGCAAGCCAAAACTGCATAGTATCCCTTTAATAATGGCTGAGAACGGCAAACACAGCAATTAATCAGCAGGATGCAGAGTTTTAAATTTAGCATTATGACTCTGACTGTACAGGATTGTAAGTTTAATTGTTGATTTTATTAAAGCACATGTGTAACTACCACTTCCACGTTGTTTTTACAGCTGTTAATCAGATCGGAACGTGTTTTCTGAATTCTGAATAATGTGGAAAAAGGCCGTTTTCATTGGACGTTCTCCTACAACTCAAACTTTGTGAAGAATCCTGCTGATCAATCCATGGAAGCAGATCACTAGAACACAACCATCCCGAACTCTACTACAACCCCTCCAGCCAGCACACATAGGTGGGCCCCATATGGAATGGGCAAGCCGTATGGGTCCCATCAGGGTTTGTTCGCAGTTTCAATGGTGGCCCCATGCGGGTTTACCCAGAAAGATTTTTGCCCACATAGATTTTAACAGGCCCCACTTGGGTTTTCAGAAGTTTTGACTCATACACGGGCAAACCCCCATGGGGCCACCATGGAAACTGCAGACAAACCCTGATGGGACCCATACGGTTTGCCCATATAGATTCCCTTTATGTGTGCTGGCTGGGAGAAAACACTGAACATGTTTCTCCAGACATTATTTTTGTTGCCAAATTGTTTTGCATTGTGATGCATTAGCAATAGCAATGCAAGAGTCACACTTTGGTGATGGTGGCAGAGGAGTTAAGTCACTGTCTTGCAAACGGAAGGTTGCAGGTTCGCGCCCCGCTCAGTCTATCGCTGTCATTGGGCAAGACATTTAACCCACATTGCCTGCTGGTGGTGGTCAGAGGTACCGGTGGCGCCTGTGTACGGCAGCCTCGTCTCAGTCAGTGCGCCCCAGGGCAGCTGTAGCTATGATGTAGCTCGTCACCACCAGGGTGTGAATGGGTGAATGACTGGAAGGCGCTGTATCAAATAAAGGCCATTACACTTTGCTTCAAAAATATATTTTTAAAAATTGATTAGAAATAAAAATATCTTAAAATTGCATCTATAATGATGCAAAACGACACGCTACTCTAGGAATATACTAAAAGCGGCATACTGGTGAGTAATTTTAAGAAATGTTCTAAAATGGAAAACAGCAAAACTCTATTACTCATACAAAAACAGAACATTTATGTTTTATCAACGGGAAGAGTTATTCAAAACACAGCAAATTCCCATGTCGGGAAGAAATCTGATGCTTTTAATCCCATTTGCATCCAAATAGATTACCTCACAACCACTCAGATGACTGGGTCAGCCCACAGTCATTCAAAGTTGAGTTGAATGAATCAAACTCTAGACCCACTTTTGAAGCCGAATTGAAAATTTCATTGAAAAAAGGAAAATGCATCTTCAGGAATAAATACAGACACAAATTGAAGCTGGCTGTCTAAATACAGAAATGCATTTCTTCTGAGAGTCCTTTCATCAGACTGTTACGGAGGGAGGGAGAGAGAGAGAGGAGTTTAGCAGCTCGGGAGATGAAGGAGGTAAAGTGTACGCTCTGTTCACGGTTGGCTGAGTGAGAAACAAAGCCGGCCTGCAGTTAGCGGGCTAAGAGGAAATACCTGCCTTAGAGTTGTCACTGAGGAAACAAAAAGTCCTTCTGGCTCGTTGCAGAAGGCTGAGGCCGCCACCGCTAGGGAGTCTGTTTAATTAGACTCAAAAGGACAGAAAATACCTCAGGCAAGACAATGAAACACACGCATTTTAATGTATAAAATCAATGGGAGGACGGCGTTTCAAAACAACATCTGTTACGGGAGAAAAGCAGGCGTTAATATGGCGATCAGAAAGAACAGCACATCAACAAGGATCTAATTAAAAACACATCTATATCCTTCACATCTGATGAGGAAAGTTTTTCATTCTTTTCTTCAGGAAAACCAAAATGTTCTACGACCTAAATTTTATTCACGTCTAACTGGGATGAATTAATTGACCAAACTTCCACAGACAGGTTGTAATGAGGTGTTTTCATAAAGGATTATTAGAGTCGGGCTTCTGAGGTGCTTTTGGAGCTGTGCTCCTTTACTTAGCAGGGTGACAAAGAGGATAATATGACAGCAGTCAGCTGCGCCTCTGGCAGAGATTTAGCTCCAAACATCACTACTGCCGTGTTTGTTCCAATTACGAGGAAGCCCTGAGCCTTAAAGTTGTATTGACTGCTACCAGTGAGACACATGAAATTAATCAGACAGAGCTGCGTGAGCAACATGGCAGCTGTAATTAATGTGGTCTGGTGCTGGGCCGGGGGTCAGTGGGAATCAGTATTTACACTGGGGCAAAGAGTTTGGGTCCGGCTCGTATGAATAAACATTAATTACTAGTTCCTGGAAATGAAATTTTACAGGAGAGAAGTAAATATAGGAGCGGCGTTTTGGGTAATGGTGATGAAGCAAAGGTAATCATGAGGTAATGAGGAGAGAAATGTAGGGAAAATAAATATAACGTGTGTAGGAGAAGCTTATGATGATGACATAGCACTCATCTAACACTAACTACAGTTTTTACATTAAATTAAGTTCAGCAGGTAATTCATGTTTAAAAACACAGTTGGTTATTCTTTGTTACATTGTTCTGTGTTTTCTATCCATCCATCCATCCATCCATCCATTATCGTCCGCTTATCCGGAGTCAGGTCGCGAGGGCAGCAGCTTAAGGAGGGAGGCCCAGACATCCCTCTCCCCAGCCACTTGGGCCAGCTCTTCCAGGGGAATCCCAAGGTGTTCCCTGGCCAGCTGAGAGACATAATCCCTCCAGCGTGTCCTGGGTCTTCCTTTGGGTCTCCTCCCAGTTGGACATGCCCGGAAAACCTCACAAGGGAGGCGTCCAGGAGGCATCCTAACTAGATGCCTGAGTCACCTCAACTGGCTCCTTTCAATGTGGAGGAGCAGCAGATCTACTCTGAGCCCCTCCCGGATGACTGAGCTTCTCACCCTATCTCTAAGGGAGAGCCCAGACACCCTGTGGAGAAAACCCATTTCGGCTGCCTGTATCCGCGATCTCGTTCTTGTGGTCACTCACTACCCAAAGCATGTGACCATAGGTGAGGGTAGGAACGTAGATCGACCGTTTTTTTCTATCCACACAGCAAATTTAAAAGAGTTTTTTTGGGGGTGTTGGTCCAATTTAACACTAAGAATAGTTGAACTAGTAGCGACCGATTGGCTGCAGAGAGCTGCAATGGACGAGGTGCATTGTGGGTAGTCATGATTTTAGTTTGTTCTATTATGGGATGTTTATGCATGCTTATTTTGGGGGGGTTGTGTTGTTCTCTTAACACTAGTGTTAAGAGTTACTATTAACTCTTAACACTAGTGATAAATTGTAAACTCCAGAAGAGTTGGTTTTTGACACTAAATCAGAGTTAAAGAACCAACTCTCCAAAAAGAGATGACTTCATCATTTTTGTTTTACAATAAAAACAGCAACTGATCAGATGTGTTCTATTGGTGGTGCTGAAGCCAAGAATAAAACCAAGCTGAGCTTGACCCACTGGATCTCTGATTTCTCTCTCTCTCTCTCTCACTCACTCACTCACTCACTCACTCACTCACTCACTCACTCACTCACTCAGGCAAGGTTTAGGGTCACCAACCAACCTAACATGTATGTTTTTGGCCTGTGAGAGGAAGCTAGAGTACCCAGAGAAACCTCATGCACAAAGAGCATGCAAAATATTCACAGCTGGGGTTTGAACCTGCAACCTTCTTGTGCTACAACTGCACCTACCATGCTGCTCTGAGAATCCTCACCAGTAAACATGAACCCTGGAGACTGCGGCAGCAAACAAAACACTTCCTAGTTTTAATAAGTTGTTTGTTTTGTGTTCATCCATAATAAAAACACGTTAATTACAGATGGACTTTTTCACTCAACTGATGAAAGAAAAGATCTAAAGGTTCTCATTCAAAGTGTTGCGCGGGACAAAATGTGTAACATGACATCACTTTGTTCTTTGAAGAAATCTTTTAGCCAGTTAAACTGACACAGTGGATGCATGCATGCTGTTTACATCTTTACATAAAAACTCCTTTAGAACTTTCTAGTTTAGAGATAGATAAATAAATGAATGAATGAAAAAATTAATGAATATTGTCTTTTGTCGTATTTATCCTGGAAAACGTAAAGTTTCAGACAAAAAAAAATATAAATATGAACAGGAGCGGATTTTGGGTTGAAGAAGTTCTGGGGCTTATCCCAGAGGAGTGATAGATTTTTTTAGCTTGTGCAAAAAATCTAATTTTTTAAATGTTTAGAGGAGACATGCATCAGCCAGCATGTCTGACGAGTTTAAGTTTTTTTGTCAGACAATATTAAAATTCGCCAAAACTGTCCAACATGTTTTCACAAACACTGTCTATAGTTCATCCCCATTGTACTGTAATAAAGTCTTTATAAAAAAACACTGAATCATTGCAAACCCAAGTACGTCTACCTAAGAAATCATCTTGCACAGAAAAAACACAAATATCTTAAGCTTCAACTATGAACTGCTGCTTTTAGAAGTTAGTTTGTGCAAAAACTCTGTGAAGCTATTTTATTTTCTATGACCCGTACTTGTAAAAGGCTTTCACAGTCAGAGGACTACAGTGTTTCATTCATCCATTCACACACTGGTGATGATGAGCTACATTGTAGCCACAGCTGCCCTGGGGTACACTGACAGAGGTGAGGCTGCTGAGCACAGGCGCCACCAGTCCCTCCGACCACCACCAGCAGGCAAGGCAGGTTAAGCGTCTTGCCCAAGGACACAACAGCGACAGACTGAGCGGGGCACGAACCTGCGACTTTCCAATTGCAAGGCAGCCACTTAACCCCTCTGCCACCATGGCCCAAACCAAATATTAAACCACTAAGTACATCTGACTATTCTGAAAAACAGAAACTTTCCTGCCTTGAGCTGAAATTCTCAACAGTAAAATGATAATATTTAAATTCTTTTCTATGCACTGAACAGGTGAGAGTAGCATTGTTACTGTGGGCTGTCCTCTTTAATAACTGATACTCAGTGGTTGCAGAAGGTTTTTTTTATAAAACAAGGATCAAAAGCTTTAAAAGGCAGTTATTTAGCATAATAATAATTGTTTGGGGTGTATTTGCATTTAAAAGAAAACTTCACACATTGCGTTAAATGCAGATTGATATTATTAAAACAATGTTTTGGGCTTGGAACTTTGACCCATTAAAATGACATCAAGGTAAATGTTGATGGTGACACTAAAACTGTCAGAATTGGTCACGCGTTACTGCTGCTCTCTTGTGTGGGTCCACTGGTGAGTTTTCAGACTCCCTGAGGTGGTACAGCGTTTCCCACACTGCTCACAGGAAAACGGCTTTTCTCCAGTGTGGGTCCGCTGGTGACGTTTCAAATTCTCTGACTGGCTAAAGGATTTCCCACACTGCTCACAGGGAAACGGCTTTTCTCCAGTGTGGGTCCGCTGGTGTACTTTCAGATGCCCTGAGTTGTTAAAGCGTTTCCCACACTGCTTACAGGGAAACGGCTTTTCTCCAGTGTGGGTCCGCTGGTGACGTTTCAAATTCTCTGACTGGCTAAAGGATTTCCCACACTGCTCACAGGGAAATGGCTTTTCTCCAGTGTGGGTCCGCTGGTGTACTTTCAGATGCCCTGAATTGTTAAAGCGTTTCCCACACTGCTCACAGGGAAACGGCTTTTCTCCAGTGTGGGTCCGCTGGTGTACTTTCAGATTCTCTGACTGGCTAAAGGATTTCCCACACTGCTCACAGGGAAATGGCTTTTTTCCAGTGTGAACACGTTGGTGTTTTATCAGATTCCCTGAGTGACTAAAGCGTTTCTCACACTGGTCACAGGGAAACGGCTTCTCTCCGGTGTGGACACATTGATGACGTTTTAACTTTGATGGTAAATCAAAGCTTTTGTCACAATGGTCACAGCAGTAACGCTTCTTGGTCTTGTCGGTAGGCTGAAATAAAGAAAAAGTAAACAAAAAGCTTTTAATACAGGTGCTTCCATAAATGTTCTCTCACAAACTGATGTTCACTTTTGGAAAAATATAAGCAGATAAACTAAGTTCTATCATAATCCATTTACATAATAGTTGTGTACCAGACACCACATTTATAAGTATGTACACTTTTGTCAAATGCTTCAGATGTTTCATAGCATCAGATTTCATGTTTATGTTTATGCATTTGGCAAATGTGTTTATCTAAAGCAACACTTTTGACCAAAATCGCAGCTCTACAAGTGAAATCAACCCACCTCTTCCAGTGACGACATTTTCCTGTCGGTGACGCTTCACTCCTCTCCTCGATCCAGGAATCGCCTCTGGAATATTCAAAAGAACACAACATATCTGAGGAATGCTGTGGAAATTAGCTATTAAAAGATAAAGCTATGTTTAACTAATTCTGGTGATGATATGACAGGTAGCTATGCAAACAGTACTTTTATAATAATTTAAATTTACTGCTATTCATTTAAAGATCACACTGGCAGCCCAAATCACCTTTATTGTTAGCATGATTCTGCTGCATTCATGCACTAATAGCAAAGGTTTTGATGGCAAAACTGCTCAAATCCAAAGTTTCCAAAAATCAAAGATTCAAAAAGCTATTACAGAGGGGCAGAGGAGTATAAAACCTTACAAAAAGTGCAAAAAGCTTTATTTTTCTTACCGTTTCTGTGAAGATGCTGAGCTATCCGCTGGATGTTGAAAATGTCCTCTAACAAGTCACAGAATCAGAAGGGTTTTAAAAAGTGCAGCATTGTTTTCATGGTAACCAATGGAGACATCAGCTGAAAAATTCCAAAATCGATTTTAAAATGAAACAAATCAATAATTCTATCAGAACCTTTCAACTTTGGCTTTGTTTCAGTACAAAAAAAAAGACAAGGTGGAATTTGTTGTGTTTTTGTACCTCAGAAAGATCTGAATAAACGCCAAATGATTTGTTTTAAATCCTAAAGTGTTAACCCATACAACTGAATACATGTGTGTGTGTGTGTGTGTGTGTGTGTGTGTGTGTGTGTGTGTGTGTGTGTGTGTGTGTGTGTGTGTGTGTGTGTGTGTGTGTGTGTGTGTGTGTGTGTGTGTACATACAAGCATTTTTTTTCCACTCGTAAAAGTAACATTTAGTTTCTGGCCTTTTCAGAAAACACTTATGCCCAAGTAGCCACCCCCTAACCCCGCCCCTGAATATGAATATACTTTTGACTTCCTGCACTGGAAGAGATAACACCAGTGATAATTGTACAATTATATTCTTTTCAAATCGTATTTTAATTCTCTTGCACATTTGACTATAATAGAAGTTCTTCTTGATAACATTTCTAATAGATGTGCCTTCATGTTTTGGTGCTTGCTCGGTCCCTCGGGAGAGTTTAGCAAGGGCACTCAGTGTTTGTATATTTATTCATTGATGATTTCATGATGTGTGTTACCAGGGGAAATTATGACTCAAACTCTTCAAATGGCACAGAGTCCCAGGATCCCTTCACAGGAGTGGACATCACGCTCCCACCATAGGGATCAAGTCAATACAAGAATTTTTTTACCAGTTCTTAACATCACTTTGCCATTAGTGCACTTTTATCAAAGTCAGTGAGGAGAGTAAACAAGCAGAAAACAAAGCTGAATGCACATCTGTGGGTTAAGAATGCTGCTGTTCCACACATTCAGAACTGATCCTACATAGGGGTTGTAAATGATTTGGTATCTTGCACCAATTATTCCCCTTTAAAGCCATACTATGCAACTTTTTCATATTTTTAAATCATTTTCTTGAGCCAGTATGTGCTAAAATGACCCTTTACAGCAGGGGTCCTGAACTTGCCATCCAAATTTATGTTTTTATTTCAGCGTTTAGTTTAGTTGCTCTGCCCATCAACCAGGTAAATATTGTACTTGTACATGTGTTGCACTCTTCCTGTGGGCAGTTTTTGTCAAAACACCGCAATTATGCACTAATATGGTGGAAAGCGCAACAGACATTCTAAGAACTGCTGCAGACTAAATTAAAAAAATGAATGAGAGGTAATTTGTGATTAAAGGATGTTTATTTGTTTGTTTAATTTAATTTAGAAACAAAGTAGAACATGCATTTTCTTATTCCTGATTGGCCCACAGCCTATTGTTGAAACAGCTGCTAGAAAATTACACACACACACTTTAATGAGCATATTTCTGTAACCACAAGGTCAATTTGATTACTTTTGGTCTCATTTTGAATGATTTTAAATCTTGACATTAGCTGTACATAGTTTGAGTTTGATAAAGTGAAGAACAACAATTCATAATGGGTGGATAGAATGTGTGTACAATTTGATTTTTTAGCAGTGTTAGAGACAGAAATGAGGCTAAAACCCTCACACATGAAGCAGGATTTCCAGTCACTCTTTTGGTTGCAGTTTTAGTTGTTTGGAGAACGTAAAAAAGATTCTGCAGTGTCTTTAGAGGTACAGCTTGACCATATTTATTGATATTTGGCACATGAATTGTGCTAAACTTCAAAGTCCCTAATTGGGGTTGCCATTTTACGGACAATGTCGGGTTATTGGCAAATTGCCGACATTTTGCCAAGACCCCGACATTGTCGGGCCAAAGGCCATACATCTTGCCAATAACACGCAAAATGGCGATGGGTGGGCCGGGTGGCAAGGTCCGGCAGGCCGGATGTGGCCCGTGGGCCGTCAGTTGCGGTTCACTGCTTTACAGGGTTAATGAAAGGTCACTCAGACCCCCACCGCCCTCTGTGGCCAGAATACCGCATTTGCAAATTCAGAGTGGCGGTCCGGTCCCTGTTAGGCTTAGTAAAGTGGAGCTGACATACCTGGCGCTGCAGTCTGCTTCCAGCATGTTTTAGATCATGAACACAGCTGATTTGTTTGATTTAGTGATGAACCGCTCCTGTAGACACTAATGAAGGCTGAGGAGACATTTCAGCAGTTAAATTAAGGTGTTAAAAAGACGAACGCACAGCGAGGAGATAAGTTTTACTTTTAGTTTCACTAACGGACACTAGGGGGTGCTAAAAGCAAGCCGAAACTGCCAAGTGTTCCTTTAATGCTAAGTGGGCATTAACTATGAGCATCATGCTCTGTTAGACACCACAAATCCTCAAACAGCAGTTCTACATGTACAGCACCTCTTAAATATTTGATCTTTATGAAAGAATCCAAGAACAAATGGAAAACCTGGACGTCTGCGAGTCACGATGGCCTCATAAAAGCAGATGGTCACCGAAAGAGAGAAATTCAAGGGACATTAGTGCCCTCGAAGGGCAGCAACGCTCAGGATTAAACAGATGCCAAAAGAGCATGGCGGACAATAAAAGACTCATCAGAGTCTTTATAATGTCACTGATCAACACGCTCACATCCAAAAGGATTTTCTACTGATTTACTCCACAGCACACAAGACTGCTTGGGATTTTTTTGAGTGCACAACACTCGCATGCATCCTGCAGATTTGAATGTGCAGATTTCTTGGTCTCAGTCCAGTGCGGATTATGAAAATCATCAGAGTGATGAAAAGATTTTCTTCTCTCTGGCACAAATTGCTCAGAAGCTTAGTCATCTTTGCCGTCTTGACAGAACGACCCAACTTGTCTGGCTCTTCTAACACCTACTTCACAGACAAGCAGAGTAAAAACAATGAAAGTGTGATTATGAATTTATGAAGAGGTTTGTAAACATGCAAAAACAAATCAACGAGCCTGAAGCAGCACCCGTATTCCCATCAAACAGTGGAGGCAGCGAGAATGTCAGGTTTAAAGCACACACTCGTGCAGTGATTGGAGTTCCTCTCACGGACTGAGGCGCTGCTTCAAAATCCAGCAAAAGAGTAAAAACAAAAAAAACTCTGTAATAAGGTTTGAAGGAGCTTGTTGCAGCGTTCCTGTGTCGAGGTATTTAAGCAGGTTATTAACATGGAATGTTTCAGGGGTTTAGCATCATCGTTCCAACCTTTGCCAGCAATAAATGGTCTTCTATGTTGAAGATGCAGTAAGCAATTAGAGTCACCTTTGAAGTAATTTTATATTCAAATTGAACTTTAAAGGCACACTTGGCAGTTTTGCTTGCATTTAGCACCCCCTAGTGTCTGTTATTAATGATCTGTGGTCAAAGCAAAAGTAAAACGTTTCTCCTCGCTGTGCGTTCACAAGCCTGATACGTAAAGCTTAACCAACCTTCATTTAAATGTTACTAACCATTGGCTAATGGTAATAAAACAACTACATAAGTATCTATTATATTTTACTGTGTAAATATCTAACAACAAAAAATAAAAAGAGATAAAATTGGCACTTGCCACATAGGTGGGCCCCATAGGGGATCTATATGGGCAAGCCGTATGGGTCCCAACAGGGTTTGTCCGCGGTTTCCATGGTGGTTTGCTGGTGTTTGAGTCAACCCCTCTGAAAACCCATGTAGGGTCCGATAAAATCTATGAGGGCAAACGTCTTTCTGGGCAAACCCCCATGGGGCCACCATGGAAACTGCAGACAAACCCTGTTGGGACCCATATGACTTGCCCATATAAATTCCATATGGGGCCCACCTATGTGTGCTGGCTGGGGCTGTTGCAATAGTGTTGAAGTAGTGTTGCGTGTGATTCCAACTACAAACCTGCCTATTTTCCTGCTATTTTGACTTTCCCAACTATTGAGACACCAGCTTTCCTATTTTTGCCATTTTCTTGGTGCCCAATCCAAGGTCAGAGCCGAGTTACAGTTTAAAATTCCAGATTGCACCATGTTTCCAGGCTTTTGTCCCCAAATCTCATTGTTTAACTGCAGCTGGCAGGAACAAGTAGCCACATCTGCTGTGTCTCTGGCTGCAGACAGTGGGATTCACAACAATGTCACTACACCTCTGAGGAAAGCACAGCAGTAAACAAAACTCTGGCAAAGGGGACCAAAATACCAACAATCTAATCGCCATGGTGGAGCTGTTTGTGGATATTTGCTCTCAGCCTCATTCTTCTTTTCACTCCGTGTTAGAGCAGCTGAAAGGGCCAAAGGAAAAACTGCTGCTGATGGCGACGCATCTCTGGAGCTCCACAGAGAACGGCGCCTGCAAAACGCCAATCAGGAAGATTTGAATGGTGTTCAGGGCTTCTTCAGATTAAGACGCTTGTATGTCGACAAATTAAAAGAATGACAGTCATCGCTGGAAGAGGTGCAGCTGCAGCAGAGGAGATGGAAAGTGGAGAGCACTGCATGGACTGTTTAGCGGATAAATGCATGTAAAAGCCGTTAAACCTTCTCTCCAATTCGGCAATCGTCCTTTTGAAGCTCTCAGTGAGCATTAACACATACAGACGGCAGCACTTCACACCTGCTCCCCATCATGATTTAATTTGTAGATTCTTTGTTCACTTATTTTGTTTTCCATAACACAAAATCTTCTCACAAAGACAGACAGCTGTAGTGTTCACCAATTAACACAAGCAATTAGTCACTCTTAATGGAATTGAAACAGAAATGCTTCAGTTGTACTTCTGTGGATGTTTCTGACGTACACAAATGTTCAGATTCAAGTGTGACTAAACAGTATCGGTATCAAAAAGGATGCACTGAACTGAGGCCTGTTGTGGAAAGATTATTCTAGTTTTAAACACTTATTCAAGATTGATTTATTTTTATCCGAATTAATGAAGCTGCTGTGGGTTTTAATGGTTTTTATACTCTAAACCACTTTAAGCCCAATAACTGGTATTTTCAGCATGAATATTTTATCATTTCCCTTTTAGTTCCTGAATTTCACATTAAAGATCCATAAAGTTGTGTTTATTTAAAGGTTGAATATGGAACACGAACGCCAAAGTGACATCTAGTGGTGGAGGTTGTAGTTGCAACAATAGAACAAAGTTTGCAGCCATGGTTTTTCGTTCTTCTGTTGTACACAGAATAGCAAAGTTTTTGTTTTTTACCTTGTTTGCTGACAGTTTCAGCGAACCACAGTCGCCATCTTCAGTACTTCACCAAGTGTTGGCGGCGACACTTCCGTTGTTTATCCGCGGGCAGTAGGGGACGATGTCGCCCTCTACTGCCCGTGCCTTCCATGCCGATGACCACGTCCCATGACATTGGCGACATCGTCCCCACGGATAATCAACGGATGTAACGCCGCCAACACCTGGCGAAGCTCTGAAGATGGCGACTGTGGTTCGCCAAAACTGTCAGCAAACAAGGTAAAAAACAAAAACTTTGCTATTCTGTGTTCAAGAGAAGACAGAAAAACCATGGAATTAGAAGGAAAACACAGAACGAACTTAACAAGAACGTTTCCAGCCGTCAGGATGCCAGGTTTGCTGCCGATAAGTGAAGTGAGCAGCCAGCACCATGTTCAGTGACGACCTAAACTCACTCTGGTTTTAGATCTTTTATGGTCGCTCCTCTTCTGAGAAGGATAACGACGTCTTCTGGGCTCAGAAGCAGCTGCTTGACTTGCAGAGTCCACCATTTTCCACAGAGCCAGCCTCGCTGTGCCGAGCGGACTGTTTACCGGATTTGGAAAGCAGCAACGGTGCCCTCTAGTGGCTGGTAGATGTAAACATAAACCCAGTTTCGGGCTGTCAAAATAAATATTTGATTATTTTTTAATTAAACTATAGCTTTTAAATGAAATACTGCACCTTCATGCTGCACACCTCTAAACGTCCCGTGGAGGGATAATTTTTTTAAATATTGCTATTTTTTAAATTGTTCCATTTTCAACCTTTAAACCGTGAATCAGGAGGATACGGGTGGATGGATGGAATCAGTATGTAAAAGCAAATGATGACAAAATTAAATTATTCTAACTAGTGCAGCACATGAGTAAATATTTTTAACTGTTTTTTAGATTTAATTATTTATTTTCCATGACTGTTCACCAACCTCTGACATTCTGACCTTTACATCCATTAAAAATAAACATTCTAGCAGCAAATAAGATTTTGTAGCATGTAGAAACCACTTCAAATCCCCTTGCAACATTTCAGCATGATTCAGATGTGGGCTGTGACACCTCTGGGTCATGTATGGTGTGTGTTCAGAGGAAATTTCTAGTCAAAAGTCAAGCGTGCAGTTTAACTTTGCATCATCTTCAAGCACTCTTTGATCAAAGTCACCAGACGTTATTTTGACTGATATCCCATGAAATAAATAAAAATTATCCATTTTTTGAGGAAGATTATAAAAATTCATTTCTGTTTTTGCAAATTAAAGTAATGCTTGTCAGTTTTGGCTTGTTTTTAGCACCCCCTAGTGTTCGTTAGCGGAAGCAAAACTTATCTCCTCGCTGTGCGTTCGTCTTTTTCACACCTTAATCTAACTGCTGAAATGTCTCCTCAGCCTTCATTAGTGTCTACAGGAGCGGTTCATCACTAATCTGGCAGCAGTTTGTCTGCTTTAGTTTAGCTTTAGCTTAGCATAAACAATGGAAGTGAATGGCAAGTTGCTAGTACTTGCCATTCACTTCCATTGTTTATGCTAAGCTAAAGCAGATGGACTGCTGCCAGATCAGGAGAATTACTGCACTGGTTACAAAATGCTTTTCCCCACTTATCTAACTCTGGGAAATATGTCAACAGACAAAATTTCAATTTTGGGTGGAATATCCCTTTAATTTCCAAACATCAGCTGGATTTTACACTAGTTAACAAGATTCTGATCATTTGGCACCTTAATGGAGTGGAAGACGTTATTGTTTTTGCTCATTTCAGATTATTTTACTTGACAGAGCATTACATTCAAACAATTAGCACCATTTCTAACAGAATTAAGCAAAAATGTCTTAAAAAAAAAAACCTCTCCACACTCACTTTTCCCTTTGATCCACTGGATCAACTTTACACATCAGTCAGCTTTAGATTAGATTTGAAAAACATCCATTTCAGCACCACATAGGCTGTTTGAAGAGAGATTGTGTTCTTTAGATTCAGACCAAAAGCTCCATTTCCATCCATCTCATCCTTCATGGCTGAAACTAAAGTAAGTGTGGTGAGGTATGGCTCAACCCGCCTTTTATTTACCACAACAGGTCTGATTTATAACCTCAATTAAATACGATTTACAGTCCCAGACTGCACCTCGGTTTGGCTCAATGTAACTAATAAACTAGAAACTGATACGACTGATGTTTATTTGGCTGCACAGAAACAGCACAGGGCTGAGAATGAGATATTATAAAAAATTCCTGTTTTACACCGACCTTGATTGTCACATGGAACTCGAGAGGCCGTTTCAGAGTTAACATATGTCCTTTAATAAATGTATTAGTTTATTCAACACTTTCTGATACTTTAGTCTGTGTGAAACACCTACCATCACCTCTGAAAACTACAGCTGTACGGCCCAGAGGTCCATCACAATTACACCCATCTCTCTGCCTTTATTTGTTCTCAAGTCAGTCAATATAGCTGAAGTAGGACCCACAGTTTACCCTCCTGCTTTAATTAAGAAAGTGTCCAACAAACCTGCCTTTGGGTTCCATGTTTACAACTGCACTGGTTTAATTGTGTAAGAAAAAAAGGTTCAATGCATTATTTTCCTTTTTTTTAAAGGATAAGAAGCAATAATGATGAACAAAACGAGTGTCTCTGCAAAAATAAGTTCTTTTTGTAGCTGATGCAGAATTAGCATATTTAACAAAACATTCAACAAACAGCCTACGTGATTTTGCATGGTGTGCCTGCAAAATTTTAGTCACTTAGCGCGTCTGAACTTCGATGTTTATTCAGCTGGAGAACATAAATTGGGCTGATCCTTATTAGCGCATGCTGATATGCTGCCTTCTTGGCTGTGATGCGCTGCTTTGAACAAACAGGCAGGCAACTGTGCACAGTCTAAAGATCCCCATCATTTATCCTCCGCCACAACTTTTAAGCACTTAACAACACGTCCGTTTACGAGCCTGAAGCAAACACATTTTAAAGCAGCACTTAATGCCTGCAGTGTAGTTTAGAGGGTAACGTCTGCTGGTGAAACAGGCCCAAATGTTGGATGTTAAGTTCTTTGATTATGTGTCATTTTTACTCATAGAAACATGTTTTTACTGCTCGCTACCGCTATCTAAACCCTCGACCTAGCGGGACGTGCCACAAGATAATTTGTCTTCAAGGTTCAAGTCAAAAACACACCGTTTAAATCGAAGGGCAAAGCTATTAATTATCATTTTACCATCAATACCCAGAGAATTAATTTAATTTCAACAGAAGGTTTATCTTTAGACTAAGTAATCAGCTTAAGTTAATAAAAGAAAACCACTTGTGTGACACTCCAATGCTGCTAGATTAGATTAGATAACTCCATTAATGTCCAGAGGGGGAAACGGTTTGGTAAATTATGTTCAATGATAAATAACAATCACAGAGGTTACAGAAGACACCAGGTTAGGATGAACATGAAACAGAGACGGTGGCATCAATAAGTCTCAAAGCAGCGGGGGCAAATAACCTCAAAACATGAGGCAGGTCATACTGATGACATCATAGAAGGATCTCTAACCTCACAACAACCAATTTTCTTCTAATGGTGGTACAAACAGTCACTAAAGTCCTTGGGCTCTCTTTACACAAGGTTAAAACAACACTAAGGTGTAAAAAAATTACCTTAAAAAACTTTGCAGAAACTTCTGGTGTGATACGAACACAGTTAGAGCATGATGGGTCTACGATTGTTTAAGAGCGTGCGTAGTGTCTGTAGTGAGGTCATGGTGATCCATCATCATGATGGTGGTGGATCACGGTCATGAGTGGAGCATCATCATCATCATCGAATTTATTTGCATAGCACTTTAAATGCAACGATGTTGCCCAAAGTGCTGAACATAAAAATATAAATACAGTAAAATAGCAAAAATCAATTTAAAAACAAATAAAAACAAAAAATCAAGTAAAAGCAATTAACAATAAAAGAAGTAAATGATAGTCAGAGGCAAGGAATGGCAAAAGATAGACTTGCCAAGTTAAACCGAAGTGTTAAAAGCTGTGGAATAAAAATAAGTCTTCAGCAGCTTTTTGAAAACGACAACAGAAGATGCCTGCCTAATGGTTACTGGCAACAAATTCCACAGAGTAGGTGCTGCCACTGAAAAAGACCTAAAACCTCTTCTCTGTAGTCTCGCCCTAGGGACATTCAGTCTATGCTGGTCAGCTGACCTAAGTCGACGAGATAGAACATAAGGCACGAGAAGGTCAGACAGGTAAATAGGTGCAAGGCCATTCAAGCATTTATAAGCCAAAACCAAAATCTTGAACTGAACACGAAACTCAACTGGGATCCAGTGAAGAGAGGCAAGAACTGGAGTGATGTGGTCAAATCGACATGTGCCAGTTAAAAGACGTGCTGCAGCATTTTGAACTAGCTGCAACCTAGCAATACTATGGTTTACGCCAAAATATATACTATTACAATATTCTAAACGAGAAGTTATAAAAGCATGTATAAGCTTCTCCAGATCATTTCTGCGTAAAAAAGACTTAACCTTATAAAGATTTCTTAGGTGGAAAAAGCATGATCGAACCACATTTTTAACTTGTAAATCAAAATTAAGCTGAGAATCAACTTTAATACCCAAATTAGACACAACATCCTTTGAACAATAAGAAAGGCCATTGAACAAAGATTGAGAAACAACAGGAGCACCACTCGGTGCTAGCACAATTAACTCAGTCTTAGAGTCATTAATCTGCAAGAAATTGCAACTCATCCAATCCTTAACCTTATGAAGACACAATAAAGCTACTTCCTTTGCTTTCGTGGGAGCATAGACTTGACCGTCATCAGCATAAAAATGAAAGTCCAGCCCATATTTCCTAAAAAATAGCACCAAGTGGGAGTAAATAAAGATTGAAAAGCAGAGGACCAAGTACAGAGCCCTGTGGGACTCCGTATTTGAGAGGAGCATCACTGGAGCTAAAACTTCCAATCCTAACAGTCACATACCTATCTGATAGCATGGTGGTACCATATTCCCAAATGGAGCCTACGCACATGGACATAATCCGTGTTATGCCTGGGCTATGACTACAACATCAGAAAGCTTCAAGTAGGTGTCCCAGGGCGATCTGAGAGAGTCGTACCATATTCAGAGGTAGAATCGTCTTGGGAACGTGCTGCTGATGCTTGGAGCATGGTGAGGGTGCAGAAGAGCGTCTCAGGGGGAAACCCATGAGACAAATACTTAAAGCATAGCAGCATCAGGACATCCTTCACTCTGAAGGAGGTTTTCCAAATTTGTTCCAATCCAGCCACATTCTAACAAGTCTTATAAAGCATAGCAGGCTCTTTATCCAGGCTAAAGGGGGCTTAAGCAGGGAAGCTACTGGTGACCTCACGTCTGGAAGCCTTTAAAAGTTTAAAGCAAACTCCTCACACACTGACAGGCTGGTTTAGGAACATTTTGTAAGACAACTAAAAAGATGGGGATCACACTGATGAGGATCACAGAATACAGGATTTGTCAAACCAGCTAAAGACACCTGAACAAATCTCTCATGCAAACAGTGTAAAGGTTTAAAGACCAACAACTGTTCTCGATGTTCACCATCGTTTTGATTTTCCTGTAACTTCCTGTCATTTTCTGATGCCATTTCTTCTCTTTTATATTGGCTGTTGGCAGTCGGGTCAGTAATAAGCTCACACGACCCGACTGCATCCAGATTCGACCTTAGATATTCAGACATGTTGGACTCAATGAGAATGAGGTCAGGACAGCTCCCCAGAGGCGCCCCCAGAAAGTTTTGATAAGGGTGGCCAGACAGGACCAGAGAGGATTTTGGGGTGGCACACCAAATTTGTCCTTGTGGTAACTCTGGGAGAGTTTAGCCTGCGATGCATTGCATTGCTCCTTTATAAAAAAAAATGCATCCAAAACACTTAACTTAAATTTGAAAAATACAAAAATTTCAGAAAAAGACATTTCAGTTATTTTAAATGTTATTTCAAAATTAATTTTAGAATTTAAATTTTTTGTTTAATTCACCTGTTGCTGTCTTCACAAAAAACTATGGAGATATAAACTTTTTTTAATGGTGAGCAGCAGAAATGTATATGCATGTTTATTTTATTCTGATTATCTATTTACTTATTAATTGTATAATTTTACTGGTTTTACATTAATGTCTTAAATAAGATGGATTTATGGTTTGAGCGAGCATTAATATTATTTATTTAACAACACTGGTCTTCCCTGGGGGGGCAGCAATTTTCTAGCGGTGGCCCTGGCCACCCCTTGGGGGCGCCACTGCAGCAGCCCCCCCTCAAACCCCCAAAAGTTCAATCTGGTGCAGATTTCTTCAGCTCCTCTGCAGATTATTTCCTCCTTTAATCAATTTAGCTTAAACAGAATAGGCCAAGTTGTGATTTTTAATGTTGTTAAACCCATAAAAACTCTGCCATCTCATCTTTCAAGTATAAAAAACTGAAACAGAAACAGGATTTACACGCCTGCTGAAAAAACCTCCACATTTTAGCTCCAAACCAAAGCTAAGATCTCTTCCATCATGAAACAAGCATTCAGAAGTTTTATGGCTGTAATTTCTCATGGCTTTCTACATTATTCTCCACAGCATCTCACTCAACACTGAAAAAGACTTCAACAAAGGGGAGAAAAAGATCCCTCAGGAGGAAGCCAGCAAACAATTCACACCGCTTGAGTTCAGGTGTTATGAATGTGTTGTAATGAAAATTCATCTTACTTTATAACACACAGAAAAACGTTCCCCCCCCATCCAATTCTGTAGAAGCATCAGAGTGACGAATGGAGCGAGCAGAATATTTGGGTTTGCTCATTTTTGACTGAAACGGGTTTCCAGGCTATGCAGCACGAGCCGGCGCTAATCTTCACAACCTCTTCACACTTCTTCGGCTTGTGTCAACAGCACTGCGAGTCAGTTAGCCATTCATATGCCGCTACAGATGGTCCCATCCCTCTTCTTCAGCTCGGCTGCTGACATGATTCATGGGGCTCTGTGTCTTGATTTAGGGTCTCTTTCATATTTCTACAAGCCCATGGCAGAGGAGCATTTCTCTAAGACACCCGAGGCAATGACCCTGGTCTGCCTGGCCTGTCTGCTTGAGAAAAAATAAAAAAAGAGAGCTCACTTGAGCAAAACTGAGCTCAACACAATACTATAACACACACATGTTCACACTAACACATCTGTAAAGATCAATGCATGTTTGAACTCTTGTAAAAGAAAATGCAAAAAGTCAAGTCTTCTAGGTATTCTTTTAAAAATTGCTTTAAAGGTGCAATATGTTAGCAAATACATCCTTTTTCTAAATAAACTTAAGTACCTCTATCTCCTCGACTCAAAGAAAAGTCTAAATAGTCCAAAGTGGATGCCAAAGCCGTTTCAAATAATCCGTCCCCTTCTTAGTTTTGCTCAGTCGCAGTAACATCCAGCCCACCAAACAGATCGAGTGCTGTGATTGGACCGGAACCAGACTGTCCACGGCTGCAGAGGTTCTAATGGAGCGTGGCTAGACCGACATGCAGAGCAAAATCATTTTGCTTCGGCAACTGACCGTCTAAATACTAGGCTAGCAGTATGTAAGGATGAAGTAAGAATGACATCCTGTGGTCAAATCTGGGTACTGCAGCCCATTTTTCTAAACAAAAACTCACTCTCTCACTGCCATTCTGTGAGTTTCATGGCTGTTGCCAGATATGGATCAGCACCAGAAGATTCTAGATGACAAGTGAACACGAGTCATACACAGCAAGTTGATAAGTAGATAAATACATTGTCATATCTGGTGTTAGCACTCTTTGATGTTTTACGGTAGGAGCACTTACTACACTTATTATGGTAATATGTCTCTGCATAGAGGAAGTGTGGTTGTTTGTTGTCTTCATAGACATGAATACATAGACACCCCATTGGTGGCTGGAGAGTGTAACAGTGTCGCTGCCATATTGGATGGGTCTCCAAAGTCAACGCAGAGTGAGCAACTATGCCCGTTTTTGTGCAGCCTACAGTTGCAACAACCGGCGTACTATTGAAAACAGATCACGTGGGATAACTATTGACTTTTCTAACCTACCTGTTGGGAGTTTATATTTTAATTTATTTTGTTTAATTATATTTATATTTTAATTATCATGCCATACCATGTGTCTGGTTTTGTGAAAAAACTTGGTAAAATGTGGTATTTTAGCTGGGTAAGCACCTTCCTCGTAGAAATGAATGCACTGGGGGCGAACAAATGGCGACCCATCTAAGATGGCGGCCGGCCACTACGGCAGCTCCAATAGGCAGCGCTAGTCCATGAGGCAACTATGTATATATGTCTATGGTTGTCTTGCTGTTATCTTGCTGTTATAGTTCTAAACGACTCATTAAAGAAAGTAAAATGCCAAAATTGACTCATTATTCACTTCACACATACATTTCACTTTAATATCGAGTTGTTGGTAACCGAAAAAGTAGCTTGAGATATTGCTAGAGCTGCCTATTTGCTTCTAATTCACCATTAGCATTGTTAGCTCAACGTTAGCCTCTAGCCGGCTTCACCTGATATTAGAGTAAAACAAAAAGATGCCGTGGCTTTTTAGGGGTACAAGAAATAACTACAGGGGCGCTCCTGTTTACTGGCTTCAGTTCTTTAAACAACTCTGGATATTTTTGCCTCTCCAACTACAAATGCTGGCGCTGCAGCGTTAGCTCAGCGCAGACTCAGCAACCTCACGGGCTCACAGATTGTAAACAGTGACTACATCCCTCTTTAGTTTTTGTTAAATAAGAAACACTGACAATCCACCAGCTGACTGAGAATAAAATCTGTTTAATTATAGCCTTCCTTCCATTATGATTGAGACATTAGACTGTTTTGTGATTATTTCACTCTAGAATCTTTACATATTTCTCTTTTAAAATCAACTAAATTAAAGTCCGCAATTAAATGCAATTCATGACACATCAGATAACTCACAAAAACAAACCAAGGAACAGATTTTTGTTTTCCATCTGCAGCTATAACACACTTGTTATTCCCCCTCCTGAAACCAAGTGAATACACACATCTCTAAGAATTAAAGCAGCAGTCAGAGGTAATTGTTTACTCGCTCAATCTCAGTTTGTTAAATTTGTATAACAACAACAACAACCTCACAGGTTTACCCTCCTATCTGGAACAGAGATTTTCCTCCAATTTGCCCTCTATGGGCCTCAGATTGCCTTGTCAGAAAGGACTATATTGAAAGACTTTGCACACCACTTCCTTATCGCTACCAGTAAATTACCTCAGGATCAGATACAGGCTGCCAACTCGCAGAAACTCCACTCAGAAGACACGGAGGAGGAGGGGAAAAAAGAAGGAAAGAGAAAGAAAAGAGAGGAAGAGAAGGAGCCAAAAAGTGTCAAGACATGACAAGAGCAGGAGAGTGGTCCCACGGAGACGGATTTTAGCTGCTCTCAAAGGCCACCCGATGTTATCTAAAGATCATCTACAGTCACCGACGGTCGCCTTTTTACTCTCCGCTCAACAGCTGGAGTCAAGCACCTGTCAATCAAAACTTTAATAACCAGCAGCACAACAAAGGGGCTTTTTATTTCCAGATGTAATCAATCTGAAAGACAATTCCCTGCAAAGTAAAAGGAGGAAGCAAATAAAGAACCTGTTCTTGTAAAGGGTAAACGTGCCATGCACAACAAAACTGATGGAAGTTACTTCAACTCAGCCCAATTATTTGCAGAAAGTCCAAAACTACTGGATTATTGATGAAAACTAAGACTTTTTTTCTAGATTAACCACTTGTAATGATCATCAACTAAATAAATGACCACATATTTATGATAGTAGGACACCCAAATCTTAAAAATGACTAAAACGATTCTTTAAAATGAACACATACGGTCATTACTGTCAGATTTTGTTGTAAATGTCTGTTCTGTTTAAAAAATGTGCTGAAATGGTCTTAATCCGTCCATAGGCACATCCACAATAACAACAAATCAAAATACAAAGAAAGAACATTCTGAAATTCTGCCAAAGCTGGTACTTTTCTTTGATGCCATCCTCAATTTCCTCCCTTTTTTCCATTTCAGCACACAATCAAGGTTTAAAGTTGAAAAAAATTAGAGCAAAATAAACGAGTAAAATCAAATTCATTGTTTTAATTTCTAAGCCACCAGCGTGTGGAACCAACTACTTAGTTATAGCATCTAGGAATCTCTGCATGTCCAGTCCATGGAATACTTTTCTCTGTATTTAAAGTATTGTGACTATATTTGTTTAAATATGAAACTATTCATAATGCATGTTATGTTACTGACATTTAATTCATTTATTGCTTAAAAGGAAAAACACAAACCAGAAGCAACCTTCACTCCACTCCTCCAGTGGAGGAGTTTAAGTATCTCGGGGTCTTGTTAATGAGTGAGGGAAAGATGGAGCGGGAGATCAATAGGTGGATTGGTGCTGCGTCTGCAGTGATGCGGGCGTTGTACCGGTTTGTCGTGGTGAAGAGAGAGCTGAGCCGGAAGGCGAAGCTCTTACCGGTCGATCTACGTTCCTACCCTCACCTATGGTCACGAGCTTTGGGTAGTGACTGAAAGAATGAGATCGCGACCGAAATGAGTTTTCTCTGCAGGGTGTCTGGGCTCTCCCTTAGAGATAGGGTGAGCAGCTTGGTCATTCGGGAGGGGCTCAGAGGAGATCCGCTGCTCCTCCACCTGAAGAGGAGCCAGTTGAGGTGGCTTCTTGTTAGGATGCATCCTGGACGCCTCCCAGGTGAGGTTTTCCAGGCACGCCCAACCGGGAGGAGACCCAATTGATGACCCAGGACACGCTGGAGGAACTATGTCTCTCGTCTGGCCAGGGAATGCCTCGGGATTCCCCTGGAATAGCTGGCCCAAGTGGCTGGGGAGAGGGAAGTCTTCCAACCCAACTCCGGATAAGTGGACGATAATGGATGGACGGACGGACGGACGGATGGATGGATGGAAGCAACCTTATTTTCCACTAATCTTCCATTTTAAAACCCTTGTTTTCTTCCTTGAAACAAAGTCTTAAAGATCTTAGAATAAACGACAGAAACAGTGAGTTTGCTGTTATTGCAACAACCCATTTATTTCCCAGTGGGGGTGAACTCAAAGATCAAATTGCTTGAATACATGTACTCATTTGAAGCATCTGACGACAACGTGAAGATTAAACTCTTGTGAACACTGCTGTTCTGTTTCCGAACCAGGAATTTCATCCATTTATTCAACACGCTGAGCAACTAACAGGTGATGTTGCTCAACAGTTATGAGATGATTTTTCCAGAGGTGACCGATATCTTTAACAGCTTACTCATCCTGACTGTTCCCATAAAAAGGGCCACCTCAGAGACTTGTTACTTTCATAGCTTGGGAGCGCGGAGCTCTGATTAAAGTCGCAGCGAGTGATCTAGATGCAGGCAGCGCTCTTTCACACGTGCCCTGGGAAGCCTGCGCCGCGCCACGGGCGTGCCTCCGCAGATCACTGCAGCATTGTGCGGAGCAGCTCCAGCGTGGTGGAACCGAGCAGATGGTGAACGTACGCGGCGCTCATGCATGTCATCATCACCTTCATTAGCTGAAGGTGACATATGACATCATCTGGCCCGTGAGCTGCAAACGGTGGTCTGAAAGAGTTGTTTGCTTCTTTTCTTCTTTTTTTATTGCAGCGTGGTTCAAGGTTGTTTACAGGAGGCATTGTGAGTAATCGCCGTAAGTTTCCCCTCCAACACACACACATCTTCCACTGGCTACTCCACCTCAAGCCTCCCCTCATCCTCACCTCCTCCCCACATTAAGGTAAATAAGGGCTTCCAGCAGAGAGCCAATGAGCACGGGCCACTGAGCAGAGATGCATGTTTGTGTTGCCTTCCTCCCAGGACCCGGCTCGTTTATCTTGGCTGTCAGGTAAAGGGCAGACTCAGAGAAGGTGAAACTTTTTTTTTTTTAATAAGGATGGTTTGGTTTCCATAGAAACTGCAGAACAACATTACAGGGACATTGATAAGAAAGCTAAGTGTGATCTCAGGGCATCCCGCTGTGCGCCACATTGTTGTCTGAGACATTTATGTTTACGTCAGAGGACGGAAAAGAGCTATTTAGATTAATTTTCAGAGACCCACCAGACTCAGACCTTTTGCTGTGGGCGGAGAGATTAATGAGAACACATTCACACGCAGCTTTCAGCTTAGGTCAGGAGCTAAAAGGGAAGTTTCCCTTATAAAATGGTGCTGAATCTTCTGTGAGGATAAACTCCCCGATAAAGGCAGAAAACACCTCCAACGACAGCCACGCTCACCCCCACCCCTCGATAAGAAAACGATCCCGCCTAAAGCGCCGTTTGAAGAAAGTATGAGCGACAAAGGGCAGGATTTAGCAACTAACTGTCTTGGAAAGTTAAAATAAAAAACAGAACATTAAAAAGAAAGAAAACTGCCTCCTAAAACTGCCAATATTCTAAATGAGAGCAATTCTTTGGGCCAAAAGAGCAAAAAAAAGGAGAAACAAATTACAAAGGTAATGAAAACTTAATGACTACTACATTTTTCACTTTGTGGCAGTGAATGGGAAGCATGTAGTTAACAAATGAGAGAGAAGGTGCCACGTGTGCTGTCAAAAGCCTGCAGCCATGAGATAAACCAAGACAATGATACGAAGATATTAGTCTTTGTTTCTACCCACAATCCCACAGGAGAGAAAACGAGGACTCCCCCCGAGCGGGGTGACATGTAGGAGACTATCTGAAACAAGGAGTCGCTCTAACTTATGTGCACACTTGCTGATAGTTGTAAGTGATTTAGCTTTTAGATTGTTCTTCTGTATTTATTTGAACATTTTGAGTCCCTCAGCAGGAGAGAAAAGTTTACGCCGAGGCAATTTTTCCTCAAACAACAAAAGAAAAATCCAGAGTTTTATTGTACAGGTTCATCACTGGAATTGTTCTGTTTGTCTATTGTTTACTGGTTTGCGGAGCTGAAATTATCCCTGCGAAGAATACGGAGAAACAGCTTTTGTTATCAAACCAATATTGCTATGCCCTTGCAATTTCATCGCAAGTCTGGTCCTTTTTGTCAGCCTCTTCCTTTTTTTTTTTTTACAGTAATTTCTGAAGAAACAAATAGATGTGGCTCCTATGGAGCGCTCTCTCACCGAAGGCATAATGCACCCTCTCTCTCGCTCTCTGCAGGAGCATTAACTTCACATCTTTTTCCAACTCTTGTGTTTCATCCACCTCTGATTTATTTCCTAGCTAAACAGGAAGATTGCTCCGAAGGGGCCAAGCGTGCATGCATGTGTGTGTGTGTGTGTGTGTGGTCAGAGGCGGGTTGGAGACACGCTTGTCGGTGAGGGCGTGCGCTCTGGTGGACAATAAGGCCTCGACTGTTAATGTCCTGCTACCTGGCACACTGCAGAGCCACAATCTGCTCCAGATGCTGGAGGCAGACATCCAACTCGAGGTAGCAGAAGGGTGGAGGTGGGGGGGGGGGGTAGAATTGGTGCTGCTGGAGAAGTAAAAAGGGAGCAGACTCACTGAAAAATGAATGGGACCAGACAGACACACATATATACATGCACCACCTGCCACCAGCCAGCTCTGAATGCACTACCTCTTCTGCACACTGGTCTCACTGGCAGTTACTGTAGCAACATCAGGGATAATATCTGAGCACAAATAAATGAAATCTCTCTTTTGCAGCAGGCGAGATTGAAAATTTATCTGTTCAGAGCAATCATGCATAATACAAGAACGGAGGGGCTAAAGCAGACAGGCACATATGCCTGTGCACACACGCACACATCCCTACGCTGATACAAGGGGGACTTATGAACTCAATTTAGTCAGCCAGACAGAGTTCTTGATTCTGTCACTTGGGATAATCGTCAGGATGTGGCACTCTGACCAAACCCGTGCGTCTAAACCCAGGCAGGATATAAGGTCATGTTGGAGTGGAACTCTAGCCATGCAGCACCCGGACCTCAAGTGCTCCAGTGGTTTTGTGGTTATCTGCAGCAGCCAGCTGTCGCAATACAAAGCTCTTCAAGAACGTCCGCTGTCCTCTTCCTCTGCTTCTCATCTTTCTCCCTTTTTTCCTCCCCAATCAGAACCGCTCAATTAGCCCACCCCTTTCTGTCCTTTTATCTTTTATCTCAGGATCTCTCAAATTTGGAAGGAATGGTTTTTTTTTTATGTTCCACATTTGACTATTCCTTATACAGCTCAACTAAATGTTGGTAATCTCTTTTATTAATTTAAGAGAAACAAATCTAGTACTCTCTCGCTTGACTTAAGAGGACAGTTCTGCATAATATATCTGACAGTGAATATTTAAAAGGTTATTACCTCTACTCAAAATTGGGTCAGTTCATCACCGCAAAGAAACGGGGGAGGAAGCTGTGGGGCTTGATGTTCTGCAGCGTATCTGTTTATCATTTAAATTTTGTTTTCTGTCACTCAACGTCAGGAACAACATGGATAAGAACCACCACAGAGCAGCATGCATCATCAAAACTGATGCACAGGAGGTGCAGCCAGATAGCAATCTGGCATGTTTCTGCTCAGTCTGTGAGGGAGAGGAACGCAAGGGGAAGAGCTCCACCTACTGGAGAAACGAGGCTGGGGCAGCTCCATTACAAAGGCCTGCAGCCCCAGTGTTTGGATTTATGACCCTAATGACCACAGTCGTTCCGCTGAATGTGACACACCAGCAGGATTATTAGTGGGTGAAGAGCGCGCATCGTGTCTGCACCCAACAAACACGTTATGTTTATTTGCACACTTGCATCTGGAGGATTCTATCTGTGGACATTCAGGACAGGTTCAACATGAGGAACCTAGTTTCAACAAAGTTTATGATTAACTGAGATGCTGCTATTAATAAAAATTAAAATATTTTTTTCTTCAAAATGTAGTTTTTTTTTCTTGTAAGCTTGTGAGATTCAGTATGAAGGAACATGGAACCGCTAGAATAAAAATGACAGATAAAGGATTAAATTTGATCCATCACTATGATTGAGTGTGTTTGGTTATGCTGTCAAACCGAGAACAGGGCAGTGGAACACAAACTACAATCTGAGAAGTTTAAAAGCTGCTTTGGAAATTATTAAATAGAGAAGATTTTTTTTTTACTTCTGGGTCTAAATTTGACAAAAATTCTCCTAATAATTAAAATAGTGAAATTTTAAAAAATATGGTAGGTTCAAACAGAAGCATGTAGAAGTTGTCATGATGAACTTAGTGGACAAATTGATTGTGATGAACATGACTTATTTAACTTACATATAATCCAGAGTTCACAAAACAAAACTTTTTTGAAGGATTTTTTAAAGACCAGTTAAGAAATCTGAAACGTTTGCACCAGTTTTCTACACAACCTTAAAGTGACAATGTGTAGTTTTTACCATTAATCTAAATATCCATCGAAATGTTGTTGAAAATGATGATGTTTAGTCATTGAGAAATACTGGCGTCTTCGTAACATATAACCATAAAAATACAAAGGGCGCAGGGCTACATCTATGGGGGACGCCACACTGGATGCCATGTTTCCTTCTACGTGAGCTGGCTCGGGGTCCTGCGCCTGCCAATGACACTAAATTATTGGCTGGACGTACGACTTATGGAAGTTATGTTACCACCTTGGAAAACGTGTATTGATTGATTGTTTATTTAATTCAAGCCAATTGCCAGTTGTGCACAAGAACTGTAACAAATATATATATATATACACACACACATACATACCTACATATATACCTTTAAATAGAGGGTTTTCACGGCGCGTCATCGCCGTGTCATCAACCCGAAGGTTGCCATATTGGAGATACTGGATGTAAACAAAGCGAACGCAATCCAGTACATTTCTAACTTCGACCGGAAGAAAATGGTGAATTATTGCCGAGTTATAGGCTGTACGAATCGGTCAGACCGTGAAGTTGTATAGACTGCCAAAAGATATTAAAAATCAGGGAGAACGATGCCAAACGTTATCAGAAGAAAGGAGGCGCTAGTGGCTAGCAAAGCTAAACCAGGATCTACGAGGCAAAACTCTGGACATCAGAATTTGTTCGACCTATTTCTTGTCAGGTAAGTGAAAGTAATAGCAGCAGCTCTTAACTAATTTAGTAGTGTGATGATTATAATATAATTCATATCAAGCTATTGGCTATTGACTTCATATAATCCCATTGCTACAGCAGCAACACAGTTGCTGTAAATGTAGAGCTAAAATTAAGTGCTTCTCATTGTATTACAGGCGAACGGTCTGAACTTTATCAAAAGGATGACCTAAATAACACGGCAATAATTCACCATTTTCTTCCGTTCGAAGTTCGGAATCTGCTGGATTGCGTTGGCTTTGTTTACCTCCAGTATCTCCAATATGGCGACTTCCGGGTTGATGACACGGCGATGACGCGCCGTGAAAACCCTCTATACACATATGCATATATACACTGTACAAAAAATAAATTTAATAACAAAACTGCTAAACTCTTTCCAAAACCTATGTGAAAGAACAAAATCGAAAAAACTGATGCAATATATTTTGGCCGAGTGGTATTGCCGTAGTTTGACGTCATCGGCAGGCGCAGGACCCCGAGCAGATACTGAACCTACCCCGCCAGAAAACTAGCATCAGTATTGCATCAGTATTCTCTCCATGGAGTTAACTGAAGGACTATCAAAGTCTGAGGAGTCACGCCGAGGTCGCGTGCTTTCTGCTCGACACGTAACATTTACCGTAATGTTTATTTTAGACTAGCGACTATCACGGCGATATGGTGTAAAACTATCCTGAAATGTGTGTACTGCTGCCCCCTATTGCCAGGAAGCTACACACTGTCTCTTTAAAGGGATACGATGCAGTTTTAGCTTGCTTTTAGCACCCCCTAGTGTCCGTTAGCGAAAGCAAAAGTGAAACTTATCTCCTCGCTGTGCGGTGGGGGTCTGAGTGACATTTCATTAACCCTGTAAAGGCTCATTTTAGCACATACTGGCTCAAGAAAAGTATTTCAAAATATGAAAAAGTTGCATAGCATAGAGTTGCTCCCTGCTGCCCCCTGCTGGTCAATAGATATTTAAGTGTTTCTGGATTGGCCTCATTTATCAGAACAAGAGTCTCACCTCCATAAACCATCTGGAAACAACATAAAAAACTTGAATAGTGGCTCATCATTCAGCATCATTTAGTGGAATTACCAGAGAAATGCACAGTGAGATCCAGAACGAGCAGACTGAGCCAACCAAAGCTACTGAGGCGTCTTCAGTGGTTAACAGAGCTTAAATATTGTTGTTTCACTTAAGCTAGAGCAAATCAGCTGAGCTTCTTGTTAAGAACGGAGAGAGTGAAAATGAGCCAGGTGACTAAATATAGATAAATGATGAAACGGTAATGCTGTTTGAGGGAGAGGGCTGGACTGAATTAGATATAATCTACCAGAGCAGCACAGACGTACATCTACACAATCAATTGGTCCCTCTGCTAAATGGCTGCACACTGTGAGGAGACCTGCTCTACAACTTCAGGGCTCTTATTACCATGTGATTAACCTCTTCAGGATTAACCGGGGCAGCAAAGACAAGGGAAAAGTCAAAGGTCATCCGTCAGACAGCTCCAGCAGCATAAAGAGCGGCCTATTAAACAAAAGGCCACACTCGAATCTGCCTTCCTGTCTTCCAGCTTCCTTCTGCACCATACTACTGGCATTCATCTCGCTCTACTCATCACTGTGTGTTAAACTCAAACAGCATGCAAGGTCACGTGTCTTTTTATCGTGAAAATACTAAAAAGACTTGTTGCGATAGATTAAAAACAGGGCATTTTGAACATACAAACAAATGTTAGCAAACACACTGTGTGTGTGTTAAGAGCCCCGAGACAGGCGGCAGGTGAGGAGGACTTAAAGTGAGTCTGCAGCAGGGGAGGGAGTCATGAATAAACCATCCCACTCTGCTAGTTGTAGAGGCTGTTTTCACCCACTGGTGGGAAGAGTGGGTGAAGAAAATCATTTACCATGAAACACTTTGTATAATTGTCCTGCTAGCATGATAAAGTTTGTAGATGAGCTTTCTAATCTGCTGCTTCTGTCAGTGGACTACTTTAGGAGAGTAAATGACTTGTTTGATTTGTTACCCAAGATTCACCTGCTGTGTGTGTGTGTGTGTGTGTGTGTGTGTGTGTGTGTGTGTGTGTGTGTGTGTGTGCTGCGTGCGTGTGTGAGTGTGTGTGTATATGCAAGTATGTGTGTGTGCATGCGAGTGTGTATATGCGAGTAAGTGTGTGAGTGCAAGTGTGTGCGTGTGAGTGAGTGTGTGTGTTTGTGAGTGTGTGTGTGTGTGTGTGTGTGTGTGTGTGTGTGTGTGTGTGTGTGTGTGTGTGTGTGTGTGTGTGTGTGTGTGTGTGTGTGTGTGTGTGTGTGTGTGTGTGTGTGTGTGTGTGTGTGTGTGTGTATCCATGACGGAGGGAGAAAGTATGTGGGAATGTGTTAACCTTCTTGCCTAAATGAGGAGAGCAGTTTAACTGTTTCTTGTAAATGTGTTTATTTTCTGTTACGCCCTCCAGTTAAATTATAAATCTCCCAAAAACCTTTAGAAGAAACGTAAACTAACCCATAACACTTCCCACCACCTCATCAAATTACAGAAGTAAAGCATTTAGTAGATTTTACTCCAGAACTTTGATTCTAATCAACACTGATTGTATTTTTTATGGTTACATCCTTAAATAAGCAACTTATTCAGAACATATTATATATTACATATAAATGTAACCTTGTGGTAAATTACATGGAAATAATCAAACGTCCTCTTGTTTCTCCTCCAGCACAAACATCTTCTCAGCAGGATCTCAGTGAAGGACCAATAAACTTTATGTTCTGTTTCTTTTCTAGTACCAATGGTTTTATGTTCTGACCGTTTCAGCTACTTCCTGTCGCCTTCGTCAGAGCTTCTGGTGGTGCGACATCGTCCTCTACTGCCCGCAGATAAACGACACCACCAAAGCTCCGACGAAGGCGACTTAACCGGAACATCAGCAAAATAAGGTAAAAACCTTTGCTGCTCTGTGTGTTAGATATGACCAGAAAACTGCTGGTTTGTTGCAATCTTGAATAAAAATCCTTAATTTGCTCATATTTATTTAACGGCCCATAATTAGTCAGTTTGAGATCGATAAGAGTTTGATGTCGTTCACCTTTTAAATAAACAAAGCTGTAAAGAGTGTTTGTGTTTACGTTTGATAAAACGATACATTCTGACTTTAGGAATCAAATTCATGCCGAGAATAAATGTGAGATGACTTCCAATCAAATTAACAGCATTGTAATCCTTGGCACCAACTCAAAAACGTACTAAACGTTTTAGAATGAGCAAACAAACGAGAAACAGAAGACGACTTCTTCCCAGAAATGAAAGTCAAATAATCTGCATTCACTGAGACGTCGAGAGGAAATCCTTTCATATTCCTCCTTTTTTTATCCCGTCTGATTGTTCTTCATCTTTTTGTTTACCAGGCTCACAGAAGAAGACATGTATTAAATCTCCCTTAAATCTGAGGCTACTTTTTTTTAGCTTTCCTCTTTTTTTATTAAAAAAAAGCAAAGCTCCAGAGCAACTTACTGCTTCTGTGAGCCCATAAAGCAATCTGTGCCTGCACACACACACACACACACATGTTGTATTAAAGAGTGCACGTGCACACGCCGAAGCACAGCTTCTCACACACAACCACACATCAACTGAACCAATCGTTTAAGGTCTCTGAGGCCTCGATAAGCTCCTGTAAATCAGCCACCATCCAGCAGTGAGTTTTATTCCCTCCTCTCTCTCGGTGGATGTTGGGTTATGACCCGTAGGCAGGAGGTTATTTATTGCTTTTGTCTCAGCCTGTGTTGACTCCCAGCCACTCATCTATGGTTGTAGGGTAATAGAAAGCAGCACAGGATGGCAAGAGCCCTGCTTAGCTGCAGACATTCTGCTCAATAGTCCCCTCAGAGCCTTGCTCCTTAATGTCTCTTAATTTCTACTTTTTCACTAATGGCTGAATCCAAATGAAGCTAAGTGGACTAGAGGTGAGGAGTATCTATCAATAAGAATTACCGTTGAGGCGGAATAGAGAAAGGAGGCTTAAATAGCTGAAAGACACCCACGCAACACAAGCCTCCTGGCCTCCTTGCTTTGTGAGACAGAGTTAAGGCCTTGAAGGAGGTTGTAAACACCAGAATAAACTTTAAAGAAAAATCGTGCAAAAAAGTCTAGCTAAAGCACACACACACACACACACACACACACACACACACACACACACACACACATCACCAACCCCACAAGCAGCTGTCATTCTCTCTAATTTAGACCTGAGCTTGGAGCACCTGAGCGGCCCACCTGCTGGTGCAGAGAGCAGCTGACAGGGAAGAGAAACAACCCCAGACTGACGATCTGTGATGGGGGGTCCTTGACTGATGACAGCACACGCAAGATGGAGGGCTGTGATGTAATGGAGACAACGCGGCTGACTGAAAGAGACCAAAGTGTGCCGACTCTAACTCACATCCATCCACACCCAAGATCTATGTCGGTAAGGACTAACAGCTAATAGATGACACTGGAGTTGTCATGTCTGTGCAGGCTACATCTATAACTGGTACAGTCTTATTAAAAGACGTGTAAAAGCTCCACAGATGAGTTTATACCGCTGTCATGGATGATTAAATGCACCCAAAAGTAGAAGTGTGTGTGTGTGTGTGTGTGTGTGTGTGTGTGTGTTGATTAGAAAAATATCTCTTCTGTGTTTGTTGTTTTGTCTCATCTGCCATCCTGCTCGCATAAGTGACTGATTTTAAAACACACCTTTTCACGACGTGGGTTCCATTCCAACAGGGCATGTCACCGGACGCAAGCTCGCGTGCACACAGCTGATCCGCCAGGTCGCCGTAGAAAGTGCGGTAGTGACGAAGGCTGTTGACAAAGTCTCTGGGGAAGAAAAAAGAGAGCTTGTTAGATATGTTACTAATCAGAAAATCACACATCTTTCCCCACACATACCTTCTCCTTGCAGTGAGAGAGTCTCCTACTGCTCTGATCGATGCTTTAAGCGGGATGGAAACTTGGCCGCTGCTTTCCTGGATGCTGACTGACGACGGGCGCTTCCTGCTGGGTGGGCCGCACCATTTGTAAACCTAAATATCCCAAAAAATAAGCTTTACACATCGTCTATTTAAGAGTCATTATAGATGAGCTGAGGCTTTTCATGCAGCCAGGCAGTTCATTTCTGACTGTGCCACATTCACTCAAGCAGCAGATACTCGGGTTAACCACTAGATGGAGCTGTAGCGTCTCAATCATGACAGTAAAGTAAATGTAGCTCAGGAACAATCAGTTTACAGTGAATATAAACATAGAATGACAGCTTTATGGTTTACTTTTAAGATGAAGACCCCAAATAAAAACAATAAATGGGTAAATTTAGGAGTAGTTTGTTCAATTAACAGCCTGACTCGTCCAGTTGGAGGCTATTTCTGAAAAATGCAAGCCTCCTTTGCTCTGACCTCCCAGTTTTCATGAGATAAGTGCAATTTCAAGGAGTTTATCTTAGTTCTGCACAACGCATACCTCTATGATTCAGAGCGTGATAGCAGAATACCTGAGAATAAAAAACTGCTTCAGGTCATCGTGAAACACTTTATCCGTTATTTACCCGATCAAATCTGCAGGTGACACCGGTTTCACCTCCTACACAGAACAACAGGACATTCTCAAACCTACCATCTCTAACAATTTCCCATTTTTGCTCATGATCTTAACCTGTGTCGAGAGGCGAGCTCTGTTTTCCTCAGCTTGTCCCACAGCATCATGAAGTGTCATGTGAACCCCCAGAAGCACTTGCTCCAGATCCTGAGCTCCATGCATCTTCGCTGACAGGCCCTCCAGCGAGCTAACAAACTCCCTCCAGTGGGTGTCAATCTCCGCCATGCTCGCCAAACACCCCCGCATCACGTTCAGGCAGTAACCCATGCAGGGCTTGGAGCGGGTTAAGCCCTGGGGAGGAAATTACTGTGGTATCAGTGCTGCCAGGAAAACGTTTCATTACTCTGGATCAATGTTTCAAAGCATGCATCCGTACCTGGCAGTGAGGGCAGTAGAGCATCTTGAGCAGGGCCCGCCTGCACTCGCGGCTCAGCTGTAAGTGGTCTGTGGTATTGATGACCTCGATGCCGAGATGCAGCGCTTGAAGCAGGAGCCTCCCAGAGACTCCAGAGCGAGTAATCTGATCAGCAAGGAGGTCCGGCGCCGCACCAAACGGCCTCACGTCACGGCTGACTGACCTGACACACTCAGCATAAACCGGCGATAAGTCATCCACTCCTGGATTTATGAAGTGACTGTAGACCAGCGGGAAGAGGGCGTCGAAGAACCGCTGCACCAGCTCGTCAACGTTGAGCTCGGAGCCCAGGAGGAAGAGCCCGATGTCGGTGAAGAGCTCCCTGACTGCTTCTGAGGCCTGATCGGACATCTTCTGGTACGACACCCGGAGCATGGCGTTGGTGTAGTTCTCGGCCTGCCTCATTAAAACGTCAAAGTTCTCTGTGGAAACACGAAACAACGGAGAGAATTATTATTTTTTTAAACGAGAAGGAAACTTGAGCTTGATCTTCTGCATCGGGTTGCTTCTGTTGGAGAACGTAAAATAAGCTTCAGCTCTTTGATTTTTCTTTTAAGGGACACTAATCAGTTTTGGCTTGTTTTTAGCACCCCCTAGTGTTCGTTGGTGAAACAGAAAGTGAAACTTATCTCCTCGCTGTGCGTTCGTCTTTTTAACACCTTCATCTAACTGCTGAAATGTCTCCTCAGCCTTCATTAGTGTCTACAGGAGCGGTTCATCACTAAATCAAACAAATCAGCTGTGTTCATGATCTAAAACATGCAGGAAACATGCTGGAAGCAGACTGCAGCGCCAGGTAGGTCAAGCTGAATTTTTCTAAGTCCCAGCAGACCAGACTGGCAACTGTGAAGTTGCAAGTGGAATATTCTGGCCACAGGGGCTGGGTGGCCTTTCATTAACCCTGTAAAGGGTCATTTTAACACATACTGGCTCAAGAACATGATTTAAAAATATGAAAAAGTTGCGAAGTGTCCCTTTAATCTATAATTGAGCTGACAGAGAAAGATACACGAGGATCCAGATAGCTGTGTTAAAACATAGAAAGATACATTAGGTAACACTTTTATAAAAGCTTGATGATGAGATGAAGAGATGAAATGATCAAAAACTGATTTTATTTCTGATCATTTCTGCACTTGTGACATAAAAAAACTGGTTTTTGCCAGTTCTTTGTGTTGTCAGCCATGACAGAACAATGCTACCACAAAGGAAATACTAGCCCACTTTTATCCCCTTTGTCTCTTTTTTTTGTCTTTGTCTCAGTTAATTCCTGATCCATGGCCACTCTGAGATCATGTGGCTGTCAGGAGTTGTGAGGTAATAATCGAGCTGAAAGCAGAGTTGCTGGGAGTGTGAGAGGGCTTAGATGGCCCAGTGGTGTATAATACACACCGATGTGGACAGATTGACTGAAAGCCTCTGAGTGATGGCAGCTGTGAGGCAAAAAAGAAAGGGGTTTGGAATTCCTGGAGCCACAACATCTCTCAGGTGGGAGCATTAAACTCCGAACCGAACCTTATCTCGGGTCCTCTGTGATCTTACCTGGATGTGTTGTGTCTAACAAGATCTGAGAGTGAAAGATGTGTTCTTGTGTGTGAATTAAAAAAACCTGCACCTCCCACACAGCAAGCCTCTGGTCAAAGAGCAAAGCAGGAATCAGAGATGAAATCTGTAAAGAAAAGCAGAGACAAGAGCAGCAAAAGAAACGTGTGTGAGCAGATGAAACAGACGATGTGAGCTGCTGGAGTACGATTTGAGATTATCAAAGCCCTCAGGTAGATGAAGCAGAGCAGGCTGGGCTCAGAAGGCTCCCACAGGGATTACAGCCCACGTTTCAGGGCGGAAGGAGGGGTTAGAACAATAGATTATAGAGTTAATTAATCCATCTGTCAAACCTTATAACAATAGTCTGAGCTGTAAACTGATGTTTCTCTCTTTCATCTGTTCTATTATGCTTCAAACACAGATCTACAGATGAGAACGAAGGCCCCTCACAGGAAACACAACAAACCATAGACGTGTGAAATTATTGGAAAATGAGGGAAAAAATAATAAAACTTAAAGCAACATTCCGCAACTTTTACACCTTAAAATTATGCTTTTTTGTAAAGTTTTTGCATCATAGTATTATCTATTATGTTCATTTTCATACCTGTGATAGTGTTGGGGTCCCACGTCTGTTTACTGCGCTATACAGTTTTTGTGCTTTGGGTAGCGATGGAAGTACTGACTGGGTGTTGTTTTACGGCAGAATATGGCAAGCCAAAGGGATAAAAAAGCATGCGTTCTAAACGCGCGTTATGTCCGCCAAAATGCGCGTCTTGAACGTGCGTTTTGGCGGACATAATGCGAGTTTAGAACGCGCATTTTTTTTATCCCTTTGGCTTGCCATTATTGTATAACATAGACTCGCTGTAGCAGCGGCAGATTCACCAAAGAAAGCTAGAAATCCCTTATCAGAGGAACATAGGAAAAGAAAAGGAGAACGTGATAGAGCAGGAGCAAAGACCAGAGTTATTATTGGGTCGTCTTTTCCTCGCTGGAGAGCTCTTTTAGAAGGAAAGGCATGAACTACGGACTCTGACCTAGCCGTGCTGCTAATGGCTAGGTAAGTAATAAATGATTTCACCAGGGTTATTGTGTTTGGTCGGGCATAAAGTTGTTATACAGTCCTGATAAAACTATTTATTCAATGTGTGGAGGTGGAAAAGTTTGTTTTTGTTGTTTTGCCTGACATTAGGAATGTAAACAAGCCTCTTATGCCTGAGAGAGATTTAATGTTACGACAGTGGCGTTACGCAGCAAGCCTCTAGAGGGCGACAGAGAACATATAACTGCAAAGTTGCGGAATGCTGCTTTAACAAAATAAAATGCTAAATAGGTCAAAGTTATTTTAATTAAAATTTGTTTTTAATCCATAAAATAAAAACAAATATAAAGTATAGTAGTGTATTTAGTATTAACGCTGTTCTTTTATTACAATCCCACATTTTATCTTTTCAGAGTTACTAAAATACCATCTTTGACAAACGTATGAGGTGCTCAGTAATCTAAGTTTTGTTTTTCAATCCCCTCACACATTTGTTCAAACAGCATTTTTTAAATAAAGGCTACAGTGTAAAACAGCATCTTTTACTTTGAGGCTTCTGGGTAAGCCTGAAGACAGAAACACCAGGAGGAAAAACTAAAGGAAAAAAACGGAGAAGCTGCTGAAAGTCTTTTTTCTCTGATTTTATTCATTTAGATTTTCTAATTACATATAACCACGCATAAAAGAGCAAACGTGTTTGTTTAAAGAGGTTAATAAAGTTACAAAATCACAATTATGTAAGTTTAGTTTTTGATTAATCGAGCTGAATGAGAGAAATGCAAGTGTGGTTTTTTTACTCGCTGGTTCATTAGTTAAGAAGTACACTATTATGGTGTTTTAAAGTGACTGTGTGTATTTTCTGTGGCGATAGGGGGCAGTACATACCTAAATATCTGCAAGCAAAGTGGTATTTTTGTGTTCGAGTAAGACCTAATGTATGCTTCTCCGTCTGTGTCGGTACGGAGACAAGAAACACCATTATCGTTGTGAGGGCTCTCCAACAGGCTCGCAAGGACAGACGAAGTCAAGTCCAAACAGTGACTGGCACCCCGGCATGCGTTGCGGTCGATGACACAATGCTCACCGTCCCAATTCGGCAATTATCTGCACACTTATGTACTACGCACTCGAAGCCTTACTGCGCACTTCTTCCAAGTGCACTTCACAGAAGGGTGTAGGGCGCAGTGCGAGTATTAGAATTGGGCCTAACCCCTGCTTCACACGGAACGGCAGCGGAACAGTTTACTCGCAATTTTCGCTGCTTGCCAGTGCACACCGGGTGAATCTCAGCCACGGAGCAGCTTCACCGCCATGCTCCTCGCTGGACTCGCGAGATTACAAAATCCCTCGAGACTTCAAAGGGTTTGTTTATGCCATCCGCCAAAAAGAAGGAACTCACGTGTGACATCACTGTTTGATGTCATAATGTTGTTCCTCTCTGCCAGGATTAAAGCCATGAAAAACACACCGCTGCATTTCTCGAACGATGCGGTAACTAAATAAGCTGTGAGGTCACACATATAGACGTAATCTACATAGATATGAAATCGCATAGCTTCAATAGACTTTTATTTTGAAAATTACCGGGCATTTTACACTGAAACCAAGTGTGATTTCCTGTCTAGCCCTATGTTAACTGCAGAAATTGACGCATCCCAGAATCGGCACGAAGCAAAAATAGAACTCGATCCTATCTTTAGCAGCGCAGCGCAGCTTGCCGCTTCTGGGATGCGCCTGGAAATTGCCGCGTCGCGGCTGGTTTGTGTCACCCCCACAGACTATAATGGATTCAATTTGCGCCGCTGATGCTTTCAGTCTGCAGTCGGCTTTAGACCCACGCCAATGTTTTATCTTATGAAGCCGCCAACTGGGCGTCATTTAATTCATTTTCAACAACATTTTCCAAATATTTATGGTAAAAAAAAACACACCTTCACAGAAAGGCACAGTAAAATAAAAAAATAGACAAAAGAACCAAATTCTATGAAAATGATCTTTTCTTATGTAATCACATTTAATCAATCTTCCCTTTTTCTGTATGACTAAAGATAGCAAACAAAACCTGAGACGTTTAGATCGAATTTGGAGTTCAAGTTTCAGATAGAAGTGTTTGAGCTTCACCGTTTCTACAAAAGAAGCAGCATCAAAGTCTCAGGGGTTAAAAAGGTCACTGCCTCCTATCACCCTGCAACTATTCCTCTCTTGTATATTTGCATGCTAAATAAACTCATGTCTATGAACACCATAGACACACTGGTTCTTATCGATCACAAAGCTCCTCCAAATAAATGTGATCAGTGTTCTTTTCTTCCTCCTGGAACTGATGTTTTTCTTTTCTTAATATAAAATGATCCAGAGCACCACGACAGGGTCTGATTTTATCTGAGCAGATTAAGAAGAACTGCAGAAGTCATCATTCCTTACTATTATAGACATTATATAATAAACAGAATAAACGCTAAGTTTTAAATGATAAAGCCTGCTGTGTGTTGCTTTGACCACACGAGGGAGACACTTTTCACTCTTTTTAAACATGCAGAGTCAGAGAGCTGACACAGGAAACTCAACCTGAACATCTAGATCTGCACTGATTTCCTGATTTTAGTTTGGATTCTCGTTTTCTCCTTATTTGTGACAAAAACACACTTTTCTTAATAACTTGTGGTTTTAAAATCCCACTAGCTGTGCTTTAATCCTACGGATGATTTAAAAGGTGTTTGTGCTGGCCCTGCTTTTGTATGTTTTTGTATTCATCAATGTGTCACCAAGGAAATGGATCCATCAGCAGGATGAGAACTAAGACAGGGCTTTGTAGCCGAGGACTCTTTAAACAGACAAAAGACCAAAAGCTCCTGCTCTCTCAATCAGAATAAGCAAAGACGTGGTTGACACAGTAAACGCACTTCAATGTGATCCATCCCTACAAGTGGAGCGTGATGCACGTCACCGTGAGCTACTTTGTTTGAAGCTTGCCGTGCTTTCAGGTTTCGGGCTCTCAAATGCCACCAGCTGACCTCAGCCAAGCTGCCGAGCGACGCAAAGATGGCTTCTATTAATGTGATTCATCCTCTGTGAATGGCCGGGACCACAACAGAGGAGCCCAGTGACATCTGATAGGCTGCAGAAAAAGGCCATTCTCCATCTAGAGAGGATGAGTCAGTGGTGCTGTGGCTTCAGCAAAAAAACAACAAAAAACAATGAAAGTCAATGACTTCAGGGCGTCACAGACAGTACAGTAAACAGAAAACTATGTGTTCTTTGTGGCTGGATGGAGGGTGAATAAAGCGTCCTCTTTGTTGTTTTAGGATGGAGACTGGAGACGACGCTTCAGCAGAAATTCAAACACTTTAAGTTGTAAAACTCAAAAGCAACGTTTGTAGAACTCATTATTTATTCATCCTTCTATATCAGCCTAAGTAATGCCTTTTTCAGGTTTCCTCTTTAATGCCTGATAAAGTATTATTTACTAATGTTAATATATTTATTGAATTCTTATATTTGTATATTTTATTATGTCATTTTCTGAAAAATAAATGAATGAATAAAAAATAAATACATAAATAAATGAATGAATGAACGAATGAATGAATAATAAATAAATAAATAAATAAATAAATAAATAAATAAATAAATAAATATTGAAGTACTGGGATTCTCCACCAGAGAACAGAATATACAAATAAACTAATCCTCCTAAAGAAGTAGAACTCTTAAAAACATATAAAAGTCACATAAACAGGAGGATTTCAACTTGACTCGGCCAATTTCTTCAATAAAACCATAAAGGTGTGAAACATTTTTTATTTATTATTTTGGTCACACTGAGATTTTCATGCAGGCTGAACATGAAAATAGTCTCCTACACCTATCTCCTGCATTAGATTCTGATAGAAAATAGACGGTGAAACTCTAGGATTAGAAAATCCTGACAGATCTACATCACACTGTCACTTAACATTCATGGAGTCACCCATCTTGACTCACGACGGGAAAGGCTGTTGTTGGTTTAGCGTCCAGGAAACAGCAGAGAACATCTCAGCTAGTAGAAGCTAACCGTTAGCATTAGCAACTCCACCACACAGCAGAACTCCTTCAGGCTTGTGTTATTTGTGAAGATAAAACATCAACGCTGCAGAGCAAACAGAGTCAGTGGTTGAGTCGTGTTGCTGTTAGCCAATCAGAGACGAGATGTCCAACTATCAGGAAATAAGGCATTCATTCCTACTAAAGACCACTGCAAATGTATTGATTAAACGAGTGTTCCACATCTTTAACCAGGAAACAGTGAAAGCCTGAAAAAGCATTGCCAAATACATACTTGTTAAACCAGCATGATTTGTGCTTGATGCATTTCCATTTAAAGGGATATTCCACCCTAAGTGAAATTCAGTCTGCTGCCATATTCCTCAGAGTTGGATAAGTGGGGAAAAATCAGCCCAGTCATTCTCCTAGTCTGGCGGTATTCCGTTAGCTTTAGCTTAGCATAAAGAATGTAAGTGAATGGTAACAGCTAGCCACCACTTACCTAACTTTGGAGAATACTGAAATTCACTTATATCGCTTTAATTGTATTGCTAATTTTGACTGGAAATATGTGCTTGATATTTACACAAGTTGCACTAATCTGTGTTAAAAAATCAACTGGAAGCTGAAACTGATTAGCTTATAAAAGAATCCTGAAAGAGTTGTGTTAACTTTTTTTAAATGAGCTCTGAAATAAATTGGCAGCTCATGCTGTAAACGCAGACTCAAGTCTGACTGGTTCAAAATCATTCCTAAAAAATCTACAAACAGCAAGTTAAGCTGCTGATTATAAAACTCTCTGGAGCTTCTGTAGGAAGCTAATGATTTCACAAAAGTTTCACATTAATTTGAAAAAATCCACTTCCTGGAGCACTACTGGGGTTTTGATAAGATTTGAACATTTGCTTTTCTGGCAGGGCCATGACACAGTTTCACACAAGCATGCTGGTTTCTGATGAGTGGGAGGAAGCTGCACGATCACACAAGCCAAGACAGACTTTACCAAGTTTGAGTTAAAAAATACAAAAAAAAACTGGTCTAGAAGCCTAATGCGTGTAGACCAGCTAGCTGAGAGTTTAGAAAACAGATAAGCACAACAACATAAATCAGACAAAGCAAAGAAATCAGCCTCTGCATCAGGACACACAAACGAATGCATGTTGTCTGGAAGACTGACGTGTTTTCACAGATCGAGGCAAAGGAAAAAGGTGAGGGGGGGTTCTAGCGTACGTGCGAGGATACCTGTCATTCTGACTTACAAACAAACCACTGAGGTAAAAATCAGCCTTTTGTGTTTGTATATGCTGGGACACGTGGAGGCATGTGAGAGGAGAGGAGGGGGAGAGAGGGAGAGAAGTCCAAATCTGATTTCTCACATCAAGATGATTTTCTAAAAAAAGGTTTTTACAGCTGTGTGGCAGATTTGCTGCCTTTCTCAACTTGGCAACTTCAGCTCTGCAAACACCACCAGGCTGACCACTGTGACCTGCGAGTGGCAGAGAAACGGGTTAGCTAGAGAAAAGTTTAAAAGTTCTCAGATGTTTTCTTTCCCCTTTGTCTTGGGTTTAAATAAAGAAGGCATTGTTTCAAACCGAACCCGGTCGCATGCTCCGAGGTGTTACAGAGGTTTGCTCTGGCTCATGGTCTCTCAGATGAGGACAGAGGCGGGTGTGTTGTGATTTATTTGGTTAAAGCCATGCATGGTGGTGAGGTGAGGAGAGGAGAGGAGAGGAGAGGAGAGGAGAGGAGAGGAAAAGGAAAGGAGAGGAGGGGAGAGGAGAGGAAAGGAGAGGAGAGGAGAGGAGAGGAGAGGAGAGGAGAGGAGAGGAGAGGAGAGGAAAGGAAAGGAGAGGTGCTGAAAGGAAAGGAAAGGAGAGGTGAGGAAAGGAAAGGAAAGGGAGAGGACAGGAGAGGAAAGGAAAGGAAAGGAAAGGAAAGGAAAGGAAAAGAATAGAAAAGAAAGGAAAGGAAAGATGAAAACTCAGTGAAATAAAAGTCTGTCTCAGCTTATCTCTTCATACTTCCTCCTCCACATCAATAAACATGCTTCTCATCTCATGCATAAGCATTTGACAAACACAAATTCAGCCAAAACAAACCCAGCCCTCATGTCATAAATCTGCCTACCTTAGCTACAACAACAGACGCTTCCCTCTGTCCGTCTGTTTCCCTACGAGCCTTGTTGCTCTCCATCTATCTCTGCTCTCTCTTTCCTCCCAAAGGCTTAAAAGTCAATATTTGGGGATCTGTTGCAGCTCTTGAGTACTTCAAAGAGCACGGAGCTTCGCTGTGAACACAGCTTTTAATATGCCGTTCAGGAAAAGAGGCAAAAGAGGGTCAATAAAGTGAGGCGCAAGCGCTTTTTGCAGAACGGCTCATGTGTATGTTTCATTACTCATGTTGTGGGGCCAGTCTGTTTACACAGTCACATTGTGGGCAACCTGCCTGCAGTTACGATCAGAGTATGTATCAACAAAATGAATGCAAGACATTGTTGAGCGTGTGTGTTTGCATGCATGCATGTGTGTGTGTTGGGTCCGTGTAGGTCAAATATCAGTACGTTTCAGGTTCAGCACACACTGATGTTTTTCAGCGGGTGCAGACACATCATTCACAGAAATCCCATCAAAGAGCAAAAAAAAAGGTAGAGCTGGCATGGTTTTAAAAGCCAGAGAGAAAATAATAATAAAATCATAATAAAGCTTTCATTAGCTTTCAAAGGTGTCTCTGTGTGAGGCTGTCGAGGGTCGACCTCAGGGACCCGTTGGACGTCAGAGAAGGAGCCAACGGGGCTGTCAAAAGCCTGAAAAGAGGAAGTGCTGCACACAGCATGCCAGTGAGTACTCTACTGAGCTGGATAATTACATGAGATGTATAAAGAGACAATATGAAACACTGGGTTCAAGAGTCTGAAAGGCTGGTTCATTTCACCCCACAAAGCCGGTTCATTATGTTACCGATTAACTTCAAACAGCTAACTTGTTTGCTTTCACACGGCCCATGGAAAGCTGTGACTGATGAAGACTGAGCGCAGTCATGCTTCTCGTGCACGTGTCATTTACCAACAACAACAATGGAGTTATGTCATGAGCCAATGTCTAACTGGGCTGTGACTTTTGGCAACAAGTAGGAAACAAAAAGCTGCAAGAAAGTACACACATTTTCCTTTGGATATCATCCTAAGATGGTAGGTGCAACACTTTTGCAGAAAGGTTTATAAATGATGAAGTCACTTGAGGCATATGACCTCATTGCAAACAGATTGCAACTTTTTTGCGACAGCTGTGCAAACATTTTTGTTGCACTTTAGTCACAAAGTGTCTAAATTATGTCTCAACTGTTTTAAGTGGTCAACCCCCAAAGATGTCTCATATTTCTGACTAATTCACTGAGACTAACCTGATTATGAACTGAGAAGGGTTCCAGGCACCAGTGAACGCTCTGTAACCAAGAACCTTTAAAATATTTGAGATATTTTGAAATCTCTCTTGCAAATGTCGATCAAAAAGCCACAACTGAGTCAGATACTGCCTGTAGTTGCAGATGTGTGGGGCTAATAAAACAGACAGGAGAGAGAGTGAAGTAGCTTCTGCTTTAGCTATGCTTTTTTTTTATTAGCGTGGGTGCTGGAGGAGTGTTTAACTATGGTTGGACCAATCACAACTCCTTGTGTCACTCAAGAATCCCAAATGGTGATGAGGGCTGCGGGCGGTCCGAAAGCACCTACTATTCAGGAGATACTTTGTTTTTAAAGTTCTGCATTGGCTGGACAAAAATGTGTCAAGTTCTCTTATGAAATCTTCCCAGACCTCTAGAAAAAATGTTTTTCTTGTTGTTTTTGAAGTCATTTTGCACTGGATTCACGTACTTTTGTCATGAGTGCAAAAAATACAAGTTGTGACTGATATGGTCAAACAATCACTCCCATTTTTGCAGAGTCTGTTCTGCTACGTATCCTTTCATTTCTGCTCTGGAGTCACTCCTGAGTGTTTCCTGTGGTGGGAACAAGTCTCATCAGTAATGCATTTGCATTTTAGGACAACAACTGCAGTTTCTGTTTGAAAATGGGCTTAGAAACAATCTCCAGCAGTAGACTACTTGATGTGTGAAAAGCCCTTTTCATACAAGGCAGTTAAATTCTCACCAGATCCACAAAAATCATCTTAGAGAGAGTTCACTTTGACAAACTTTAAGGTTACCAGTCAAAAGCTCCTAAAGAGGTCAGCGTAGAGGAGAATACGTCATAAAATGCACCAAAAGTTTCTTATGCGTTTTTTCCTTTTTGCTCATCCACCAAAAAGCTGTCACTAGGACTCCAGAGGTAACAGACAGTGACAGACAGATGGGCCATTTTCTTAAAAGTGAAGTTTTTTACAGCTTTTTTTTCTTCCTCAGTTTGACAGCTTGTCAAATGCAACAAATCACCTGATATGTCGGGTTATAAAAGGTCAGCTCTGGGCAACTTCCAAACTTAAATCCATTCATGTATGGAAATGTTTTTACTAGGGGTGGGACTTGATTAAAACATGTATCTAATTAATTAGAGGCTTTGTGATTAACTAATCTTGATTAATCGCATTTTAATCTTTCAAGACAATTTGCGTATAAGCAATTTTTTAATCAAAAATAATGTTAGTGAGGCACAGATGACTTACCCACACTTGAATGAGTATATTTCTGTAACCACTATAAAGGTAACCACTGTGAGATTTGTTGGGATGTGTAAATATTAGTATATGTGTTATTGATGAAGTGTAAATGGACATGGAACATTGCAAATGTGTACTGAACTGAACACTAGGTGGCAGCAGAGCACTGCTAATGTATATAGAGGTGTAGTGTAGAGTTCAGGGGAAGTTCTGCTACAAGAATGTATGCTTGTCCCTCCTGCTGTAATAAAGTTCATATGGATAAAGTTACTGCCTGCCTGATTTATAACAACTAGAAAACATAACAGTACAAAAGTTGATTTTTCTTTCTTCTATTATTTTCTTCATGAAGAGGAATTTGTCATGGTTCATTTAATTGTAGTTTTAGTTGTTTGGAGCACGTAAAAAATGTTTATATGGTCTAGTAGCCCAGGCTCTGCTGGTTTGTCAAAGGTGCAGCTTGATGATATTTATTGATAGGGAATAAAGTGTGATGCTAAACTTTTCTGGCCCCCAATTGGGGGATGTTCAGGCTCAAAAGCCAGATTTCCATCCCCCGGTTCTGGTGCGGAGCGGAGTGGGTCACCCTTGGCGGTGTGGACCGGTATGGTTTTGCAATTTTCAGGCAAGCTTTTCTATCGCATTTGTGTCTCTCATGTCAGCAGGCGGGGTTAAACAAACCATCATGCGTCGTGCACGATTTCATAAATAAGTTGTGCAATTATTCAGTATTGTGTTTTGTGTTGCAATGAATGGTCTGCATAGCTAAAAACAAAAACTAAAAGCTTACCACAGGCGCCACATGTGACTCCACTGTGCGGTAGCTGAGTCCAGGCCTGCCTCGCTGTTTCGATATGCTGGTGTTTGGCTATAAAATAGCATCCAGCACATTGTAGCACCTCCGTGTATTTGTCCCATTTCCAATTTGAAAAAAAAATCCACTCCGACTGTTTCTGTCCTTAACGTTTCTATATTGGGCTTCATTCTTTAGCTTGGCCCGACACCATTCCGACATCCGCTCAGATCCTTTGGCTGCCATCCGCTGAGAAAAAAACTTCCTTATCTGTCTAGCTCCTCCAGAGTGTGGATTCTCACAATGACGATGAGGAATGTATGGAACTCTGAAGATGCCCAAAACTTGCTGCTACTTGCTGGCATTTTTTAACATTCATGTACAACTAATGAAAATACAAACAACGAAACTTCTTTGAACTTCGTTTGTTTTGCTTGTTGCAAGTAGTGACGTATATTCTGTTCCCTCAATCAGCGGACTGTGTTTTTGCTCCGCCCTAGCCGTACCGCTCCAGAAATGTCTGGACCTACAACAGAACGGGGGTTAAAAAATCCACAGTCTGGCGCGGTCCGGGTAGGTTGTCTGGACTGGTTTTATAATTGGAACAAATAATTTAGCGGTCCGATCTATGCCAGTTTTTGCGATGGAAAAGGCCTAAAAGGCGTAGCATTTTAACGCGTTATTTTTTTCTAATTCGTAATTAACGCGTTAAATTCCCACCCCTAGTTTTTACTGAACATTTCTAAAACGCTCACATGTAAAATATAAAAACTGCTGCAGTTATTCCCTTTAAACATCAAGAAAACAACATTTTATAGAGAGTACGAATTCTTATCAAACTCCCAACACTAAAAACAACACTCATTTGTCACTCATGCCAGGATAGTAGTGATAAGGAAAGAAATTATGTTATTATTTCTGCCATGTTGAAGAGAAGAGAAGGACAGGATGAGAGGAGAAGAGTGGGAGCAGACAGAAGGCTGGGTATACTGGCGTGTTTAGGATTTCATCGCCAAGTCGACTACATCCTAATCCCTGAGGACTCCTTCCTTACCCTGTAAATACTTCCTTCCATCCCACTGACAGAACTGATTTGTATTCTCCAGGCTACTATAGTGAAACGGAAGCAAAAGTTTAAATAAGTAAATAAAACAGAAATATGTGGGGTTTTTCAGTCAGCTCAATCAAAGTGGTTTGAGTGGGAAGCTGTTCCTGTCCGCTCTGTCTTTCGCTGTACATTTGTTTTTCTCTGAGGTTTTCAGCATAAACATCAGACTGATTCATCACTCCTCTATAACACAATGCAGATTTATAAAACGTGAAAAAAGAAGAGGTGTGAAAAGTTCCTGTTGAGCAGTGCTGCATCATCTAATCTCACAAACTGGCCTTAAGACAACAGCCAGCAGCCATAAATCTCCATTTCAATCAGGCACATGGGAGACGATGTAAAGTGCTGACAAGTGTGTGTGTATTTTTAGTGCTCATCTCTATGCGGTGAGTGGCTGCAGTGCAGTGTGTGTGAAGAAAATGTGTGAATTTTTATAAAAAGGCAGAGATCATGTCAGAGACAAAGAGAAAATCAGTAGTTAGTCGGTGAGTGTGACCACGGATGTTCACTTCTGCATTATTGTTTCACGCAACTGGACTTTTTTTATTTTTGGTTCTTATAGAAGTTTTATATTGTCTGCACCTCAAGTTGAAACCGAGGTGGTTCCTGTGGTCGGTGAGAACCCTTTATGCTCTCAAGAGGTGGAAAGAAAAACGGAAACATCTTCAAGAATCAATCCAAAACAAAGCAACACTCACTCTTCATGTTTTTACTTCTTTCACTTATTAGTGATGATATATAACTAAAACACATTTTTAAAGAAATGATAAGAATAATTAATAAAAAATGTGTGCATATTGAATCTTAAAGGTTGAATATGGAACACGGACACTATAGCGACATCTAGTGTTTAGAGGTGGTATTGCAACAACAGAACAAATTTTCCAGCCGTCGGGGTGTTGGTTCACTGCTGATACGTGAAGTGACCAGCCAGCACCATGTCCAGTGATGAATCGTACAGGGTAAGGACTCATTTCTATAAGTTTATTTTACAACAGTATTTACCGTTAGAACATCTTCTGGACTCAGAATCAGCTGCTTGACTTGTCGAGTCCGCCATTTTACACAGTCCCAGCCTCGCCTTGTGAGCGGACTTTTTACCACAACGGTGCCCTCTACAATTTTTTTTTTAATATAGCTTTTAAAGGAAAAACTGTACATTCCTTCTGCACACCTCTAAACGCCCCGTGGAGGTGTTTTTTAAATATAGATTTTTATTAAAATGTTCCATATTCCACCTTTAACTGAAAAACTGAAGCAGTTTTTTTATATAAGTGGCTTTATCCTGCTTTGCAGACATTTTAACTACAGTTTTTGTTGTTTATTTCTACCTATTTTTCAAGTTAGTGATCAATGCAACCACATCATCTCCCTTTTTAAAAACAGCAAAATCTTTCAGCGCCAAAAAATCAACTTGACCTGCATGTTTCTGGTCTGTGGGAGAAAACTCATGCATGGGAAGAGGATGCAAACCTCTGTGCAGATAGGCTGTAGGTGGGATTCAAACTGGCAACCCTTCTGCTGTGAGGCAATTGGGCTACCAACTGCTCCAGATTGTGGTCCGTACACAAAAACATAACAATCCCAGTTATCACTGACTGAATAAAACAAACACTACTAAGAAGCATTTTTAAAAATAGATTAAAAGTATGTGATTTACATAAATATTATGCATAAAAAATGCTCTAGCAAGCATTTGACTGGAATAAGAGCCTAAATCTGGATCATTTTTGTCCTCAAGTGTTTTTAATGTTTCTGACAAATGCATCACAGACCAGTGCAGTGGTTTATGTGCAAGTAGACCATCAATACTTACATACACACAACCAAAGAGCTTTTTGAGTTCACTGTAGTGACCGATATCCATGAAAAGAATAAATCTGTTAAGCTTACAAAAAGCTAAGGCAGCCAGAAAAAGACATAAATATGTTTTAGTTTTTAGTAAAATTATGTTTCGAATTGATCAGCCAGGTGAAATTTGTAAAAGACAAAAAAAATCATCTGCAAAAAAACTTTGCATGAACTTCTTTTTTCCCCCAGTATTCCTCTGAATTCATTAAAAACAATAACATGTAAAGTATTAAAGGTTCTAGTGGACAGATTCTTGTCCCTCCACAAAGTCGGGTTGATGGTCGAAGCTCCACAAGCATCTATCAGGAGATGTTTCATGTCCTCAAGTCTTTTGCCTAATCATATTCATCAAAATCCACACGAGAGCACCTTGCTATAATTCCAACCACTTCTTTAAAGGGATACTATGCAGCTTTGGCTTGCTTTTAGCACCCCCTAGTGTTCGTTTAGTAGAACCAAAAGTGAAACTTATCTCCTCGCTGTGCGTTCGTCTTTTTAACACCTTAATCTAACTGCTGAAATGTCTCCTCAGCCTTCATTAGTGTCTACAGGAGCGGTTCATCACTAAATCAAACAAATCAGCTGTGTTCATGATCTAAAACATGCAGGAAACATGCTGGAAGCAGACTGCAGCACCAGGCATGTCAGCTCCACTTTACTAAATCCAACCGGACCGCCGCTCTGAAGTTGCAAGTGCGGTATTGTGGCCACAGAGGACGGTGGGGGTCTGAGTGACATTTCATTAACCTTGTAAAGGGTCATTTTAGCACAAACTGGCTCAAGAACATGATTTAAAAATATGAAAAAGTTGCATAGTATGCCTTTAATTAGAGAAGACAGAAGAAGGAAAACAGGATTTATCTTGCTGTTGCATGTCTGACACAAGAAATGTAGATGACAGAGGGAAAAGCAGCCAGTTATTCTGACTCTCTGTGCTTGCAGCAGCCCTTTTGCCTGGGCCTTTCGAGGGTATTGACTCTGAATAATCCTGCTTCCCTCTAAATCCTCATCCTCTGACTTCAAACGCTGCACAAAGACCTTCAGCAGAATCTGGCTTCCTCCCAGCGTTCTTTCCTCTTTCTTTTGGTCATTCTTCTTATTCTGTGCAGTCTTTTTCACCCTCTGTCCTCCTTTGGATCAACTGTCCAGCCCTGAATCACAGAGCCAAGCTGTGGGAACAGCATACGGGGGCCCCTGCAATGCACGCATACACACCCACACAAATACACACACTAATGCTTCTCCAGTAGTGGCAACGAAGAAAGAACGGTCATAGCCTGGTTGTAGACCTGGTGGACAAAGACTCTGAGAAATAGAAAGTCCCAGACAAAAGAGCAGGTCGGAATAGTTTTGAAAGGCTTAAGATCTGAACCATAGGACCACAGCTCAGTGGATTTATGCAAGTAATCATCACGTTTCATTTTCAGCAAGTTAAGATACAACTTCAGTCAGTTTTCATGATGAGGATAAACTCGTTTATTTAATGTGCAACTGGAACCAAAAGGATTTGCTAGTGTACAAAGTACAGGTAACGTTCAGTAAGTCATAAACCACATTAATGGGAACGTTGAAGTTTTGACCTGAAAGTGAAACGCAGTGGCGCCCCCAAGGGGTGGCCAGGGGTGGCCATGGCTCGCCACCCCAGGGAAGACCAGTGTCAATAAATCATGTTAATGTTCACTCAAACCACAAATGCATCTTATTTAATCAAGACATAAATGTAAAACCCAATTTAAAAAATTATACAATGAATGCGTAAAGAATTTAAAAAATGTATATACTGTATGTTTCTGCTGCTCACCATTTTTAAAAAAAGGTTTATATCTCCATAGTTTTTTGTGAAGATGGCAACAGGTGAATTAAACTAAAAAATAAATTTCTAAAATAAATTTTGAAAAAACATTTAAAATAACTGAAATTTCTGAAAATTTTGTGTCTCTCAAATTTGAGTTAAGTGTTTTGGATGCATATTGTTTTTTTTTTTATAAAAAAGAATAAAGGAGCATGCAATGCATCGCCACAGGCTAAGCTCTCCCAGAGTCACAAGGACCAATTTGGTGTGCCACCCCAAAATTTTCTTTGGCCACCCTTATCAAAAATTTCTGGGGGCGCCCCTGGTGAAACGCTGAAGAGCAGTCAAGGTTATTTCATTTCCTGCTAAGAGAGGAAAGGATTTGTGCACATTTCACAGCAACCCATCCATCTGTTCACAGACAGGCTGCTCATCAGCACAAATGTAAACCTTATGGTCATCAAAAAACGTCAGAAGAGCCACAAACATCTGCTCAAAACGTTCCATTAGATGAGGGCCAATTCACTGGGACAGACCATCCAAAATGACTAAATATCTCACACAACAAACAGAGAGAGACTCCAGTTACATCACTAATCAAAAGTACTGCAGAATAAAGTTACTCAACAGAGATTTTCTTCATTATTGAAGCAATTAGTGACATTTTATAGGATCATTTCATCAAAAGGCTTGACTCAGGCACCCTGCAAAGTGTTTCTTTGTTTTTCGAGAAAATCTATTTCCAAGACAAAAGCTCCTAAAAAGCAGCGTCCTATAAAAAGCAGCGCATTTTTCCCTGACTAAGGCAAGCAGCCACGTTCTGACCAACTTACTGGAAGCAAACGGTGAAATGCTTGAGTCGCCACGTGAAACTGCACAAGGCTGGTAGCATAACAATATCTGTCTCCAATAAAAAATAAAATAAAACACTGTTCAAAATGCTGGTGGAGAAACGGGGTTGTAAAACGTTAGTAGAACCCTTATTATTCATCATGTCAGTCTCACCAAAATTATAAAGAAAGTACAGAAATATCAATTTTCAACTATTATTTTACAGTTAGCTGATAATTCACTCATTTGATTACAATTATAAATCATTAAAGAGACAATGTCATAAAACACATAGAGGCCCAGGTTAGATCCACAAGACAATATGAAATGATGTAACTGAACGAAGGGAAGGGCTGCACAGTGGTGCAGTGGTTAGCGCTGTTGCCTTGCAGCAAGGAGGTCCCAGGTATGTGTCCTGGCCTGGGGTCTCTCTGCATGGAGTTTGCATGTTCTCCCTGTGCACGCATGAGTTCTCTCCGGCTTCAAAAATATGATTGTCAGGTTGATTGATCTCTCTAAATTGTCCTTAGGTGTGTGTGCATGGTTGTTTGTCCTGTGTGTCTCTGTGCTGCCCTGCGATTTACTGGCAACCTGTCCAGGGTGTATGCATGCCCAAAGACTGCTGGAGATAGGCACCAGCCCCCCGCAACCGTGCGTGGATAAACAGGTATAGAAAATGGATGGATGGATTTATGAATGAGGGAAATCACGGCTTTCTCTGAGTACTTTCATGATTAACCCTTGGAGGTCCCTTTAAAAAAAGTAACATTGGGTACCCTTAGCACAAAAAAATGCCCTTGATCACAAGGTGTGATGAAAATGATATAATATTCCATAAGTCAGATTTTTTTAAACAGATCCCATCCTTGGCTTCAGCACTCACTAAACATAATAAAATGTGTGGGTTATTTTAGATTTAACCCCTTTGTCAGGTGTTACACTAGTGCCTGCACAAAAAAATGGTCAATACAGTGCTTTTTGTCTCATTAATCAGATTTAGATCCATGTAGAATAGAATAGAATGGAATAGATGCATGGATGTGTAGAGTTCTCCTGAATGTTTTGTGTAATAAATGCTGTATCGTTTTGTTGTTTTCCTTTAATCCTTCCTGATTGATTTTTCTCTTTTAGCTGCTGAGGGGCATACTGCTCTGTAAAGATGAAAGTTTCCCAGGTAGACATTTATATATCATTACAAGGTCTTCATAGTTTTTACTTATCGTTTCAAGTTGAAAGCGAGGTAGTTAGGGGTGTTGTGTTCAATAACGTCCAACAGGACCACCAGAGTTCTGTTGCCAGGCTCTGAGCTGCTTTGTTACTGTAGAAATAACATAAAAGAGCAGCAGGAAGTCTGCTACTAACGATGCACTCAGAGTCTGGGTACCGGTTTTTTATAGTGTCTTTTTTTAACAAAACCAGGAGAACAAAAGTGTAAACTCTTACATAGAGACACATCAGAGGAGTAGGTGGTCCTTTAACGTGGTCCATTTGTTTTAACTCCAAAACACCCCAGAATGGGGCCTGAGTGATCGGGTCAGGAATTCTATTCAAAACATCCTGAGTGTGTGTTTGGGTCCATGTGTTTGTGTTGTGATCAGCTGGTACTCATGTTAGCATCGGGTCTGAACAGAGCCAGAGAGAAAAGGGATGAAATGAATGAAACATGTGGAGCCACAGTTCTTTACAAATGTCTGCTTTTCAGTTCAAAGAAGGAAAAAACGGGCCATGAATTTGTCAAAAAGGCAATAAATAGAAACACGATTTATAAAACGACAACAGTAAAACACAAACTGTGACAGGAAACTTGCTCGTTTAATCTCACCTCCTACAAAACAGAAGCTCTGCATTAAAACCAATCCCAATAAAAAAACAACTAAAAGCTGCGTCTGCTAAATCCCTGCGTCTTTTTTGACCTGATTCTTTTTTCTTCCCAGACTCCAAACCAAAATGACACACTGACTGGAAGGAAGACCACAAGCCACAGAGTCCTGACGGTCACAACAGCCTCATGCCACAGACATTCAAGGAAGAGCAGGCTGCAGCTCCTGAAGGCCTGTCTCGACTCGCTCGTGAAGTGGTCATGTAGCACTTGTGAAGGCTTTAAACCGAATTACAGGACACAAACCTCGGTCCACTCGAACATATTTGAGCTGCACAACATTCTTTTGTTTTAACACCAGGAGTATACAGCTCAATTAAAGCCACATTCAGCAACATTTACACCTTAAGATAATGTTTTTTGTAAAGTTTTGGTGGCATACTATCATCTATTATGTTCATTTTCAGAGCTGTGATGGTGTTAGGGGGTTCCACGTCTGTTTACTGCACTATACAGTTTTTGACCCGCGACCCGACACCGGAAGTACTGACTGTGTGTTGCTTTACGGCACTATATGGCAAGCCAAAGGGGTTAAAAAAGGACGCTTTTAGTTTTGGCGAGCATAACACGCGTTTTGGTGGACACAACACGCGTTTAGAATGCGTGATTTTAGAACGTGCGGTTTTTTGCCTCTTTGGCGTCAAAACACGCGTTCAAGATGCACGTTTTGGTGTTTAGAACGCATGCTTTTTTCACCCCTTTGGCTTGCCATAGTAGTACAACGTAGACTCGCTGTAGCAGCGGCAGATCCACCAAAGAAAGCTAGAAATCCCTCATCAGAGGAATCTAGGAAAAGAAAAAGAGAACGTGATAGAACAAGAGCAAAGACCAGCGTTAATATTGGGCCGTCTTTTCCTCGCTGGAGAGCTCTTTTAGAAAGAACAGCATGAACTACGGACTCTGACCTAGCCGTGCTGCTAATGGCTAGGTAAGTAATAAATGATTTCACCAGGGTTATTGTGTTTGGTCGGGCATAAAGTTGTTAGACAGTCCTGATAAACCTATTTATTCAATGTGTGGAGGTGGAAAAGTTTGTTTTTTGTTGTTTTGCCTGACATTAGGAATGTAAACATGCCACTTATGCCCGAGAGAGATTTAATGTTACGACAGTGACGTTACGCAGCAAGCCTTGAGAGGGCGACAGAGAGCATATATCCGCAAAGTTAAGGAATGGGGCTTTAAGTTGCTCTTTTCAAATCATGTTGATCATTTTAAACTTTTCGGTTCTGTTTATTTTTCTCCTCTGTTAAGCATGCATGGAGTCAGATCAACACCTCTGGAAGACACTAAATAACTCCTGTTTTTCCATCTTTTTAAATCTGTATGAACAATACGTATACGTGTCCAGGGGAGGTTTTGAGCCAGACTTCCTTTTCCTCCAAACAGCAGGGAAAAAAGCACATTTCCCAAAATAAGCCATTCTATTGATACTGTAAATACATTTCTGTTTCACCCCCACCAAGTCGTTGAGTTGGCTATTTGACTGAACCCAAGCTTGAACGAGTTACCACTAAACGCCGCATCAGCAGGCAGTTATTACCGTTTCCTAGCCATTCTACCTCTACAGTTGAAGCAAAACTATTCCCTGCTTCGGAAATAGTTCTACAAGATCAACGGCTTTCCTTTGATCTGGTGCTTTCAGATGGCTGAATTATGAATATGGCAGCCTATCCTCAGAGATCCTCTAACCACCTCAACAGCTGATTCAGAGCGCGCTCTGTTTGACTTTTATGTGACTCCTGCCTGACGGGGCGCCAGGATCGCATAGGTTGGTTGCTATGGAAGTGAGACAAACCTGTACGGCATGAAAGAAAAGATCCCCCCTGAAGGCCTTCTCAGCAGGCTGCATATTTGCGCATTGTGTGGATAAAGTGCAGAAACCTCACAACAGCTGAAAGAAAACATGCTCTCCTGAGAGGTTTACTGACAGACCAGGAGCTGGAGGGAAAACTGTGATTTGCAGGAGAGCTCAACAACTGTCTACTGGAAATTTTGATCAATCTAGTTTTGGGGGTTTTTTTCTCCCTTTTTGTTTTCCCTTTTTTTATATAAATAATGACCTAAACAGAAGCAGTTATGTTGTTTTGAGAAAGATATATTAATGTCGCAGCACATTTTTCTGAAAAAAGGCCAAAACATTTCCAGTGAGAAAACCTCACAGACAACCTTAAAGCAGCAATCCAGAGATATTCCCTTTCAGGAATTATGTAGAAATCCGTAAAAGTGATTGTCTTATTATGTACTGATATAAACCCTCCTCCTTTAACCGGGCTTGGGACCGGCAAAAAGAAAGTCATCCAACAAAAACGTTTTAGAGGACTTACTAATTAATATAATTTTTAAAGAAAATTTTGGTTATTTGTTTATATATTTATTTTGCATTTTAAAATGGTAATGTATTGAGCCTGTATTTGATATAGCACCTTCCAGAGTCCTAGAACCCCCCAAGGCGCTTTACAACATTCACCCATACATTCACACCCAGGTGATGATGAGCTACAATGTAGCTACAGCTGCCCTGGGGCGCGCTGACGGAAGAGAGGCTGTCATACACTGGCACCACCGGTCCCTCCGGCCACCACCAGCAGGCAATGTGAGTTAAGTGTCTTGCTCAAGGACACAACGACAGCCACAAACTGAGCGGAGTGAAAACCTGCAGCCTTCTGATTGCGGGGTGGGCACTTAACTCCTCTGCCACCACCTCCCACATATATGTGCATTATAATGCATATTAATAACTAGATAAATTACAATTCTTGCAGAAATGCTGTTTGAATGCTGACTGTTGAAAAACTGAGCAGATCCATCTGGGACTGGGAGACATAGGAGACAGGCCAGGGCAGACCCTCTGGTAAAAAATCTAAGAAACCAGTTATTTTTCTTTTTTCTCTTCAAGTATCTTGAGGTTTTCTTCCATCTGTTGGAGTTTACTGTCTAAGACACTTTGCAAAGTATTTATCTTTGCAATGGTCTCATCTATGCTGTTGAGTAAAATTTCTTCACAAAAGACAGTTTCTTCAACTGACCCACGGTACAACCTGGGGACTGTTCTTGAAAGAGTTTCTTCTACTGTCTCTGAGATACAATCTGAGAATTGGTCTTCAAAGATTGCTTCTTCAACTATCTCCACAATAAAATCTGGAGACCGCTCTTCAAAGACAGTTTCTTCAACTGCCTCCACGATACAATCTGGGGACTGTTCTTGAAATACAGTCCCTTCTACTGTCTCCACAATACAATCTGGAGATTGTTTTTCAAAGACAGTTTCTTCTACTGCCTCCATGATACAATATGGGGATCGTTCTTCAAAGACAGCTCTTTCAGCTGCTTCCACAAAATAATCTGGGGATTCCTCTGGGGTTGCCTCAACTGTGTCCACGATACAATCTGGAGATTCTTTTTGTGATGAGTTAGGCTTCTCAATCCTTTTATGAGGGATGTTTTGCTGACCAAAATTTTCATTGCCACTTGGATTGAGCCTCATTCAATTAAAAATTGGGTGAGGTAATGGCTACCAAATAAGATTCCTCCTCTGTGCGTGGTTTTGTTCCTCAGATGACCCTTGATAAAAGTTTTGGTGACCAAAGTGTTTGTTTCCATTACTACTGAACCTCATTCCATGATGACTTGGGTGAGGTAATGGTTGCCGATTAGGATTCATCAGATTTACTTGGTTTGGTACCTGAGGTACGTGTCTTTCTCTGTATCTGCTTTAAATCAAGTATTTTACATTTCTGCCTGTGTCAATGCCAACCATTTTCATTTCTTTTTTGCATTTCTCCTTTCCCTTTTTTTATTTCTCCTTTAAATTCTTTTTTCACCTTTCTTCCTTTTTTACACTTTCATTTCACTCCTTAAGAAGTGATTTTGCGTTGATCAACCCAACGTCATGATGTTAGGGTGATCTCCACCCCTAATGCTGCGGTCATGATTTTAGCTCAGTTCTACTTTCGCTTCAGTTTCAGCGGTCAGCATTCAAACAGCATTTCTGCAAGAAATTCAATTAATCTAGTTAAAGTTTTAAAGTTAACAGCACTAATCATCAACAGCAAGTCTCCCAGAGTTTTTTTACATTTAAAGGACTGGTTTGATGTTTCACTGTGAGTTTGACACTGTTGTCCAACTACATTTCTCTAATTTCTTCACCCTCTCCGCTTCCCCTCAGCTGCATCATAGAAAGAGGCGTAATTGAAGGCTTGGCACAAGACAAACGACCACATTAGCTGACCCCCTTTTAACTCATCCTTCTTCCCGTCTGTGGTTGTAATGGATTATACACTCTACTTGTTTTCTGATGTCTCTCAAATTACAGTACGAGCTGCCAATCATTACTAACTCTATGGGACTTTGAAATATCTGCAACTTGTAAAAAATATTTTTTTGAGCTTAAAATATCCCAAATAAAACTCAAACTCAGGTGAGATGATTATTAAAACTATTGCTTTTGATTGATTCAGCGTCACAGAACACTTCCTAGATTTGATGGACTGATTAAATACTTAACTTCTGACACTTTTGTCTGCACACAAACATCGAAACGGTTCCTTTTGTCAAGATTTAAGAACGCGACATTTCTGTCCCTCTTCGCTTTCCATACGTGTTGTACTGCAGTGAGACTTCTTGTAACAAAAGGCTCTCGGAAAACCTTTTGTAAAATACAACAATGCCACTTGGGTGGCTTCTGTGTGTGTGTGTGTGTGTGTGTGTGTGTGTGTGTGTGTGTGTGTGTGTGTGTGTGTGTGTGTGTGTGTGTGTGTACTGATACGGCAGACTGCAAGTCAAAGGGTCTACATGATCTCTTGAGCAAATACTGTCTGACTCATCATGTTCCCTTCAGTTTAAAAATGTATTCATGGTTATCAGGCGTTTAGGATATTTGATCCAAACACCTGTACCTGTTCTGTGTTTATGTCAACTTCTTTAATTTAACCATTTTATCAAAGCACCAAGAAAATATCTGAATCACAGCATACCAAGACATTTTAAAATCAAGATTGCTTACGTCTTTTTTTTTTCAGAAAGCTTGTTTTAACACTCTAAAACGTTCAGATAGAGACAACTGGTGGGGGAGGAGTGACACGTATCACTTGGCTGCCAAAAGTTTCAACTTAGGCCTTGTCCACACGTAGCTGGGTTTGTTAAAAACGAATATCCGCCCTCCCAAAAAACAGCGTCCAGACCACTTCGTTGTTAGAAAAAACTCCATCCACACGTAACCACATAAGTGCATTAAGCACATTCATAGGCATGCCAGACCTGTAGGTGGCAGTAGTTCCCCCAAATCCTATCCATTTAGTCTTCCTGCTCAACTTCAACAAAACATGGCGCCTAGCTCGCTTGTGTGGACTGATAAGGAGGTAGAACTGCTCTTAAATGTAGTTTTGGAGTATAAAGTCAACAAGAGTCAAAAAGCGCTTGGACGATTGATAACGCGAGCACAGCTTCCGGAAACGGAAGCGGAAGTGAAGCTGCTTTCAGCAGCTGTGCTCAGAAGAAGGCCACAGTGATGGTCGAAACGTCAGCATAATAAGGTAAAAAAGATCTCCTATCTGTGTTTTATAAAGAACCAAAAGGTAAAGGATTGAATCAGACATACACAGGATGAACGTACCGAAGGGGAGTTTATGTTGACGGGGAACTCTATTTGGTTTGGCAGGAGCGAACACGAGCTGCCATTCCACCGAGTGAAGCATGCGATGCCACATCATATAGTGCATTTTTTGCAAACAGCTTCCTGCTCCTGAAGACTTTTTTTTAATTCCTCCCTGGTTTCAGTACATTCGTCACAAGAACTTACAACTCGAGAAATGAAAAACATATATTTAAAGAAACTTAACCGGCATCACAAGTGTTTTTGTTAGGGGAAATTGGATATTAAATATAGTTAAAGTTTTATGTAGTGTTTTGGGGATAAGCGTAGAAGACTGGGTAAAGAAGTGGCACCAGACGTATGTTTTTATGGCGTCAAAAAAGTTTGCAGCTTGGTTTAAACTGGATTTTAAACAGGCTGCGTTCTTTTTAAGCTAGAAAAATAACACTACATTAAGCATTTTATTTCAAGTTCAAAGGCTGAAGGCAGATGACACATTTAACAACAAAAAGCGGGCATTACTCCTGAAAGCCGCAGCTAAAACACTGTCATCATGCAAGACTTTCCTATAAATCATTTGAGTTTTAGGGGGAGAATAACAGCCTGTCTTTGAACTGAAAGGCAGCTTTACAGACAATTGGTTTAATGATATGTCTCAAGATGAATGTTCGAGTCATGAGCTCTGTGGGGCTTTTTTGTTTGTTTGTTTTCTTGCCCACCCATTTCAACCCTCATATGACAAGAGACCAGTGGAAGTGAGAGAAACAGCCCACACTGGGCAGAAAGAGGCAAGTCGCTGCTTGTAAGTTGTTGCTGATGGAAAGGACGTAGAGGAATGGAAAACGTGTCCACCTCAGTCAGTTAACAGATGGATCAACGGTTTTCCAGCTGTATAAAAATGGTCACCTTATTTATTTCAGTCTAGGATACAAATAGTGGAGGAAATCTTGCGCAGGAAGAAAAAAAAATAACATTAAAAACTCAATTTACTCTCCCTGACACTCGTCTCCATAACAAACAGCCTCTCGTGCCTCAAGCAGAAATAGCCGGCATATCTAATCTGAAGATCATGGTAGATGGAGATGGAGGACAGGCGCAGATCTGTTTGCTCTGAAGTGGAGGCGCAAGCACACACACACACACACACACACACACACACTGACTCATCCAACATTGTATCAACGCAAACCCAAACACAACAAGGCACACTCTAGAGGGAGGCACTCAACACACGAACGCCACGTCAATGGGATAAACATTTGCACATAAGTGTGTTTAGAAAGATACCTAAATACACACACACACACAGTTACCTTGAAAAGAAGCCACGTTGCGTGAAAGCAGCAGGTTGAGGCCACTGCTGTACGTCTGCAGGAAGTTTTGGATGTCTCTGCGGGCTGCCAACTGGTACTTCTCCTCCGTCTTTTTGGTGCAGCACGTCAGGTTTTGGGACGTGCACACCTGAAGATCTGAACCTGAAAGTAGCAAAAACCTTTTAGCACGATGCCATGTTGAATTTTAGCGTCCAAGCTGGTCAGGAGGCTCTGGCACAATTCCAACTTTATGGAGCATCCATGTGTATTTTTCTAACTTGGACCAACTACAAATGGAGTGAACCATTAAAGATGCTGCCTTTGCAAACTGACCCGAAAGGATGTCGATTTGGAGGAATGATCACCCTGGAAGTTGTGTGCATTAAAAATCATTTTAAATGATGCATTTAAATTTTTTAAATTGTTAAAATAAACATGAATGTCTGATCTAAAAAATGATGTATTATGTCTAATATTTGAGAGCTACCAAAAGCCAGTTGCATTAACCTTTATAGACCATGCAGCTCAGACTGGACCATGAAGGTGACTTAACCCACCGATCAGAGCAGCAGCAGGGATAAAAATGACCCATAAGTAACCTTTGCACATAATTATCTTATCAAGAATTGAACAACATATATTGAGCATCATCGGTAAAGTTTGGCTGTATGAATTATCCGAAAGTCGCATCATCACTTAAAAGAAAGGCAATGTAGCAGTTTGGGTATTTGCCTCACAATAAACTAATGGACTACAGAGGCTGTTAAAGGCAAAACTGAGGGATGTCTTGAATTTTCTCCTATAAAAAATGCTAGTAATCTGCAAAGGTGACCCAGAAGTCAGCAGAAGCCTCCCTGACAAGCCCAGGCAGGATGTGCAGACTGCTGCCAGACGCTATCAACTCCCTGCGAGGTTCAAGAGTGTTCAGAGAGCAGAGCAGGCTGCGGCACAAACATCGGAATTCAAAGTCTTTCAGATAAGGCAGCATGAAAGTGCCCCAAAGTCTTGCCTTTTTAAACTTTAATGCATGCCAGGTCTATTTCCACTTCCCATACTGCAGACAGGACCTCTGACGTGCTGCATTCTGACCCAAACTGAAGGCGGTTTGGCAATTCTTATCAGCATGAAATATAAATTTTGGTTTTTTTTCCTAGACTCAATTATAGATAACGGCTAGGATCACGTTCCATCATTACATATCTGATGCACGTCTATCTGAGTCCATCAAGGTAACCAATTGTATCTTGCCAGTGTCTTGATGCATTTTGAACTTGATAAGCTCCTTGAAGGGTCGACAGAGGTTCGTTTCAGAAAGCGGGAAATGTTTTTTACCTGAAGTTATCACTTCTTAAACTGCAGGAGAGCTAAGTCCGTCCACCCAAACGGGCTCGTTTGAGACGTAGGACCAACAGTGACATCATAAGAGGTATTCGGAGGTTATTTTGAGGGTTTCTGTCAACTGATTTGGTTTCCACGCAGCAGCCAGGAAACAGACTGATAGAGTTTACAGGCTGCACTTTGTGGCAGGATGGCAGTCAACACCATTAAGCTTTACTTTTCTAGGAGGAGCTCAGAAACCAGCAGCAGCAGCAAGTCGTCCAGTCAATGACAGCCCACATGAAATATCCACACCCATAAAGCCTCCCAAATCTTACACATAATTACCATGGGAGGCGTTCAGAGAAGTTAAGTGAGGCCTAGTTTACCTAACTTTAAACAAAATAATTCCTCTTCATCCCTGCAAGCCACTTATCTGCTATAAACACTCTCAGGAGGGAGGAGAGTTTCTTTCAGTTGTGATAAATGAGTAATCTCTGCAGCTTTGGCTGCTTGAGCCACGGGGTTAAAAGAGCATGGCTTGCACCAGCCCACAGCTGGTAATAACAAACATGAAGAGATATATTCTACAAGACGTTGCAATAAAGGTAGAAACAAATCTATTACTGGGGTCAGTTCTAGCGGGGGCAGTTTATTTCTGGATGGAATTTATTTTTTTATTTCGCAAAAATCTTGAAATATGGAATTTGCATAAAGTTCTATGATGTTTTTGTTATAGCAGTTGTGTATTTCACACAGCTGAATTATTTTTGACCTCATCCATTCTCACAGTTTATCATTATAGAAATGTACCCCCTCTGGGGAGGTGGTAGCTTGAAAGCACCAGGAACCTTTGGAGAACGGGAGAATATTCAATACGACGGTGGTGGACAGTAGCTCAGGGGTTAGGAGTTCAACCTGTGATCAGTGGGTTGCAGGTTGGAACCCAGGCTCCTGCAGTCTTGTCAGTTGTTGCATCACTTCACCTTCCTTGGCTGCTGGTGGTGGTCGGAGTGACTGGTGGCGCCTGTGCTCAGCAGCCTTGTCTCTGTCAGTGCGCCCCAGGGCAGCTGTGGCTACAATGTAGCTCATCACCACCAACGTGTGAACATGTGTGTGAATGAATGATGCACTGTAGCATAAAGCATCTAGTCCTCTGACTCATAAAGGTGCTGTACAAGTGTGGACCATTTAGCATTTAGCAACACTTCTGACTATTGAGTGTCTCCAGTTTCCTCAATCGTTCAGATTTGTGCAGAACTGGGACAACATCCTGCTGTCTGACCACCTGCAACACTTCAGCAGCTGAGGAGAAAAACAGTCTAACTCTGACATTAGTGGAAACAACAGTTCAAAGGTGAAGTAGATGTTGATGGTCCAGGGTAAATGGGTTCTGGCCTGGGTCCCACTAAACACAGCACTTTAAGATTAGTCTCTTTTTGAATTTTCTTCTGTAGTTTCTTGGAAATCATTATGACACAACATCTCCACATTTTCATGTCTATCCAAACAATATTGCTTAAAAGTTCTTTTTTGCAGCCTAGTGCATTATTGTTGACCTCATGGTGAACCTGTTGGGACCCCTAGGACTGACATCTGTCTTAAATGTGTTTTTATATCAATATTATTTATCATTTTATAATAATGGACACTGAAATTAGACCATATAAGACCATCTGAATAAATGTTACACCTGATCACTGAGATTTTTATGTCACAACTAAATGTCTCAGAGCAACAAACTGCTGGTCTGGATTCTCACACCTGCTGATCACCTCTTTAATCAAACTGTTTCATTATTGATTGTTTTTGCTTAAAATCAATAAAAATGACATTAATCTGATTTTAATACATATGGACCAGATTCTGTTCTGATTAAATGAAGCATTTTACGCATTAATGCCATCTCTCGCAGGCAGGATAACAGGAAACACTGGAGCAATAAATCATTTTGTTTTGTATCTTTGTTCTTTTGAAAATGCGACGAAACTATAAATAAAAACACCAATCAGATCGTTCTTTTCTCTCCATCTCATGATTTAACAGAGCCACGTACCTGGTATGGGACTTGATGGCAATAATTTATTTGGTCCGATCTGCCGGAGTTGAAAAACTTTACGGACTTCATCGCATTTGTCCAACCCGAATCCTGATCCGCAGCAGAAGAGTAAAAGGCAGCATTTCCACAGTACATCCATTTTAAATAACACTGAAGGCTGAAGAAATCCCAAGAAAAATAAGAATGGTTGGAAGTTAAGGCTTCTCTTTAACCTGGACGCTAACGCGTGTCAGGTGAGTCCGCATTTCAGGTGCTGGAAAACACGAGGAGCTTGTTTTTGTCCGGATAAACCGTTTTAAATCCTTCAGGTGAAACAAAGTTTCGAGGTTGTTTCGTGTCTGGTTGAAAGCAGCATTTTGCCCGAGTTGGTTGGACCGACAACAGAGGCGGTCCTGTGATGCGCTACCTGCGCGGGGAGCTGGACCCCGACCTGCTGCAGGACAGCGACATCTAGTGGACATTCGTTGTAGTACAACAGTTTATGCTCTGGCCTACCGCTGACAAACGAAAGTTTTATTTAGCTTAAAATATATGTAGACCTGAGGAATACACACAAATCTGTTCTGTGATTTAGATTTGTTTTTCATATTCACATAAGTAGGCAAGTAGCCTATAGTCCCTTAATCGGCTTGGTCTAAAACCATCCGTTAATTGCAGATGTTTGTACCCTCCAGATTACACCGTCTCCCACAGTAAAGACCTCACACAATGTGAACACAAAGGTGCAATGGTCATATTTAATATTAGCCATCTAGACATTACAAAACTATTTATTAAAGTCTATGGATATTAAAAATTGTCACTAGATGTACAAATTATTGCTCAATACCATGCACTTTTTTTTTCAAACCACAAAGAACTGTTTCTAATGTTCATTTTTCAGGTGTAAATTAAAACCAAAAAATCTCAAATTTAAAGTAGAAGTCAACTTTAATGATCAAAATACAAACAAAACGATCACACAAAAAACAAACCCAAATAACTCGACTCAAATTTTGAAACGTGCTCATGGTCAGCTCATCTCCTTGTTCCTTTACAGGCCGGGACAAGTGCAATACCTCCAGGACCACAGCATTGCTACAAATCCCCACCTGCACAAGACAGGACGTCTTCTCACACATCTTCCAGACATGCACAATTATCCACCAAATGATAAAAAAGCAGTTCCACTTGCAGCAAACACCATCAACCTAGTCAGTTTTGCATGGATTTGCACAGCACACATCAGTTAAGGCTGAATGCAAACCAGCAAAACTGACCATGTGACGATTAACAGATTTATTATTCTTGATGTTTACCTCTGGCTCCGGTTAGATACAGTTAGAAATACTTTAAGTGCTTACATTGCAGTAGATTGAGAGAAAACACTACCTGCACTATAAGCACTTTAGTACTGCTGAAACTGTGGTCAGTGGAGGAGACGCTCCTTGTTTTCAACATTGTTTTCTGCATTCAGGTTAAGTTTAATTGGGACAGCCCCCCAATCCCCAAAATCTGAACAGGTGTAGAGCAAGCAGGCCACCATCAGTTTTGCATAGATTTGCACAACTCATCTATTCTTGTAGTGCAACTATGCAAAACTAGCAGAGAACTGCAAGATGTTTGGGCCCAATTAGGAATTAAAAATGATCTGGTGGTGCACATCACAGCCCCTTATGCCAGAAGGAGCACTTAGGGCAGTAGGTGCTAGTCTATTTCACTATCTGCACTAGATGCACCTTAGCACAAAGACAGTAACTCAAAAAACATGTTAAAAAAAATAAATATGAAAAAACAATCTGAGAACCTGGGTCTGGGTATTGCTTTAAGTGCCTCCACTGCAGTAGATATCACATAGTACTACCTGCACTGTAAGCACTTTGGCAATACAAAGACAGATTTACACTTGCTCCTCCAGGACTGTAGCAAGGATGACCATCAATGGATATCTTGACCTGGAGGTTCCCTAAATCTTGGTGGACCTGAGGGGAAGGAAAAAAAGACAATTGTTAAAATAATGCTCGCTGGTGAAGCAACAAGTCAGAATATACAAACTTTGTGGTTTAAATCTAAATAGATCTGCCCAAAACGCATTAAAAGTGAACCACTATCACATGCCTACAAGGTATTTAACACAGACCGGTGGAGTGACTCAGAACGTCGTAGTTTGAGAGCACGAGGTCGCAGAAAACATGAATGAGCCGCACAGCCTTCTGCCCGCGTTCGCTGCAACGCCAAGGCGCATGCGCGCTGAACGCTGCTATTCACCCCTCCCCCACCTCTTTTAACATGGCGCCTCGAAGTGCGCCAACCTTAGCATTTAAACGATTAAAACTGAACAAGCTCACTTTGTATGTCGTCTTACACACAAAATGTCACAACGACTTTATTCGTAGACAAAACCACAGCTCGCTGTTTCGGGCGTCTTGGAAAACAAGGCTACCATGCGTGTCGGAGCACTAGCGGCTAACAGACGTTAGCCGTGCGCTGCGCTAATATAGAGCAAGTAGCTACAATAAGCTACTATTCGTTTAATAACATGGCAAAATATGTAAAAACAGATGTCTAAAAGACCACTGGGTTTGCGCTGGTCGTTGTTTTGGTATGCAGCGAATACTTGAGCACACCACCCCAGCTAGAAATGAGTGCGACTATGGTTAGCAGTTAGCCAACAACTAGCAAACACACGTTTAGAAATAAAGCACGTGTGCGCCACTGGGTTTGATAGTTTAATTGTATATCTAAAAGTGGGTTCGCTTTAATAAGCCAAGGTGTATAATAGTCATGCTGTAGCACCTTTACATATATGTAACGATGCTACAATAGCTAAGCTAAAACGCGCGGCCTACAGCTGCCCCATGTGCTGCTGCTTTGTTCTGGGGGGCACTTTAACTCACACACCACTGAACTCGACACACAGTCGCAAATACACAAGATTTACAAACTAACTTTGAAAATTCAAGACGTGTACATTCACACGCATTATGGGGTTAACAAGAGGCCGGATATTTATCCTCCAGGGCTTGGCGAAGCGCAGCTGAAAATGCTCCAGCACAGCTTTTCAAATCTCCCTCATTCCCTCAATGGTGGAGCTGAGGGGGCTGCCATGCGCCTACTGTTTTCATCGCCAACATATCATTCAAGCCTGTGCGTTAATGTTTAGATATCACAAGCAGCACCGTGAGAAAATAAAACGCTCAAAAGACGCACGGCGGGAGGATTGTACGGACTAATATAAAAGAATGAAACAGACACTCAAACGCGACTTCCTTACCGATAAACATGCGCTCACCAGCCAAATCCACCATCTTCGCTCACTTGCTTGGGCTGCCGTGCAGTCTCCCATCGACAAAAGAGCCAAATAAACACGCAACTCTCCCCAAAACTTTTGCACCGCCGGACGAAAACAAAACACTAAGTGAGCTCCGAAGCGACAGCGAGCCAATTTATAGCCCAGGGAGGCTTTTTAAAGATGATTGCGGGGTTAAGAAAGTGGCGCGAAGGCGAGCAGTTGGTAACCATGTGGGTGAATGAAGGGCGGCTCCCACTGAACGTAAATATGTAGCTACTACCCCCAACTCCCCTATCAGCATACACACAAACTACGGTACTTCCGATCTTCTCCAACCAGCCTCCACCTCTCAGAAGGAGGGACACAAGGGCAGAAAACTGCTCTTTTTCACAGCTTTTAATTTAATAAAATGTGCGCACTTAACAGAAAGGTTATTGGTATCGCGGTGTGACTTTTATAGAAATCTTCAGGTAAATCTCGCAGAAATGGTGAAAATATTTAGAGGATGTTTTATTTTTTTTAGTGTGTAACTTTTAAAAATCAACTAATTAACCTGTTGCTGCTGCAGTAATTGTTAGTGTTGAAAAAACTGACCTGTATTTAGTTAATTATCTTAATATTTCTCAGCCTTGAAACATTTGTTTATGTATATAAATATATATATCATTTCCTTGTGAAATGCTTACTTTTTTAGAAAATGTTGCTTTACAATTTTTCTTTTTCTACATTAGAATAACAAAATTTTTAACTATTTTTAATGTTTATTCATCTCATCAAGCTAAAGTTTTATCCTGATGATGTGTTTGATTAATGTGTAAACATCTTATATAAAAAATGTGTTATTTTCAAGCCTTTTCAAGTAACAACAAATGTTACGTGCACCAAAATTGTTTATTGGTTTATTTGAAATAAAGATCCAATGAATTAATTTAAAAACAACTCAAATAAACTGTTTAAAACTGCATTATCTTAGACAAAAACGTTTTGTAAAAACATGTTTTTGCATCTGTCTTAAAAATGTTTTCGAGCAAAATTCTATTAAAATAAGTGATGTGTAGACTTCAGTAAAACTGAATAATTTATTTTTAAGTTTATGAAATCATAAAATATACTTTTTCTCTGCTTTTCCTTTATTATTCTATTTCAAATAAATCATCTTGGTGTTTTAGATTATTTCCAGAGGCATCAGCTGAAGAAAAATGACTAAAACGTTTCTGAGATCTTATGAAGCGGGACCCATCTCCATTCTACGTTTTTATAATTGATGAGCCATTTTTTAAATATTTTTGTTATTATTTTTATTGAAAGAAATATATTTTAGAGTTTACAAATTGTTCCTTTGCTTTTAAAAAGTATAATATTTTGCATAGTGGTACTTAGATGGACATTTTTCTCATTTGATGACAAGATATTTATCTTTGATCCTGCAGATTTTCTTATGTTTCCCTCAGCCATCATTTCCTTTATTTAATATTAATATAATTAATGAGTTAAAATACATTTTGGATCATAACGTGGCATAGTTGTTGACTGATTTAAAATCACTTAAACATCATTTCCCTCCTAAAGATCACCTAAATGCTTTATGTTAGACCTTCCTGCACAGCTAATAAGTGCAAAATATCTTTAGTGAAGTTTTATTTCTGTTAAATAAATAAAGAATAAAATAAGTGTTTTTTCACAAAACTCCTAATACAACAGAGTAGCTAAAGAAACCACAGATGATCCCTTTTTATCCAAATTCCTCCCACCTGGCCCCTTTCACAACAGAACCACAGGGTGGTTAGAAATATAATGGAACGCCAATAAAATGCATAAGCAGCTTTTTTCCTAAACACAAAGTAATTACATGAAGTCATTGTCATTTTGCATGTCTTGTTTTGAATTGCTCCTGGCTCCAGCTTTGAGAAGAACACACCATCTGCAGCTCCAGGCTTTCTCTGTTGTGATAAATTATGCAAATAGTTGCAAACATCTGAGTATGAAACAGTGTGTGTGCTGGCCAGCAGAGGGAACTAGCTAACTGAATACTGTTCAGTGATGAGATTATTTTCAACTGTAAACGGAAGCAGCTACTTCCCCATCACTGCGGTTTCGGTTGTTTGACATTGGCTTATTTTGCAACCCGCAAGTTCCTAAGAATAAAAAAGAAACTCAGGTCCAGTAGATGCAACTGTTCTGCACACATGTTCATGCAGTCTGCAGACAAATGTTAGTTCTTTTTATCAAGAGTTCCATGTTTAATCTCAGATCTAATCTCTCCTCTGACTGGACAACATCTCACCCTGACACCACTCCTCTGGGCACACTGTGGGAGTGGGAGCGCTCAGTCCTGACCCCCAACCCCCCACACAAAGCTAGTAGTTCCTCTGCATATGGAAGTGAGGTGGGGGGTGGGTGGACACGAGGAGCTTGTAGACTTCACATCGTCCCATGGGGTCAGATAAAAGCTTACAGCTCTCCTTCACGGACCTCCCCCCTCTGCTTCTCTGCACAAGTGGTATAAAACATTGATGTGGCAGAGCAGGTATCACACACAGGAGTGTTTTTACTAACTTTTTTATCCTACTTTTGTGTGATTACAAAGTAAAAGTAAAACAGCGGCATGAAAAAAACAGCAGTTTTGATATTTCAGCACAAAGAAAACACCTCCCCGGTTAAACGGACAAACGGAAACAGCACACAGGCTGCACTTGTTCCAGTCAAGTCAGGACTTGATATCCAAAACACCCAATCTGATATGGCAACACTTTTCTTTTTTACATGGCCCACTACATCTAAGCCCCTCCCACATCAGGGGCCAGGAGCCCGGGGGTCTCCGTTTTGTTCTTCCTATAGAAGCCTGGCCGCCATTGTCTCACCACGACCCTGGGGTCAACTGAACTCACCTCGCCCGGCCACGACCCATTCAGATGTGCAGCTTCATATATAGGACAAAAACCTCTCACATGGAGAGTGAGGATCACTTAAAGCGAGGGGGTGGACACACACACACATACACACACGTATATGCATGGCTAACACATAAACTGCTATGATTTAGAGACAGAAGCTAATTTGTCTCATGTTGTTTTTTTTCTCAGTGCAAGAATAGCCTGAAGTGTGTGATCAGGTACAAAGAGGCGGATTAAAGCGTAGCTCAAAAAACAAGAGAGGTGTAGAATGGCTGCAGCACAATGGGTCAAATAGAGAAGACAATTATAGAAAGTACTAATGAAATGATCTTTGACACACTTTTTTTTCATGAATTCAAAATGTGCCAAAAGGGAAATTACATTTTGCTGCAGGAAAAGATTACGACCATCCGTGCATTTCAGCTGCAGCTCTTTTATTACAAACTACCAGGCAAAGCAACAAAAAGCCATGTGGGGAACTTAACCTGTACTGGATTTCAAAAGCTTTTGTTTGTCCCTTGTTTTTATCCATAAGCAGTTAGACTTCAGCTGAGCTCAGCCTACGTATCACATGTCCCGATGATTTTCTTGTCTGGCGTTCTGGCTGTCGGAGACAAGAGTGTCCCTTGTGGAGAGGAAGCTCACGGAAGTCGACAGGTTGAAAATGTGCTGCATGATGTGGCTGAAGGAGCATGAAACATGTTTGCCCGCGGGTGCCTCACATGGCGCCGCAGGAGAGACCGAGAGACAATTAAATGAAATTTGTTTTATGGAAATACATTTTTTACACTGGTTAGTTTGAGAGCTTGTCAGTAAAATGCATTTGATTTATTTCTAAGTGAAAAAGATGTTTAGAGTTTAACGAGGAGAAGTGACTCCTTTATAAGGGGACCAATGCATAAGCAGTGAAGCAACTTTATTACTGTTAATGTCATGATTCCGCTTTTCACTGAGACTAAATTATTCATGAAACCGTGTTTTTATCAGAACTGGAGTGTTGGTAGTGGCACGTTTTATGATGTTGAAGAAATTTGTAAAACTGCACAACAATGGCATTCTGATGAAATGCTTGAGAAAACCCTTTGGAGTTAAAGCGGCTGTCCGGAGTTTTCCCCTTTCAGGAATTAGCCTTTCGCCGGCCCCGCCCCCAGAATGGCTATTGTCCAATCACACATCATAGCAACCGTTACTATCCGACAACTCCAAACAAGATGATGAAGCTAAGCCTAATTTACTACTAAGCATTAGCCTCGATAGTAGTCGTGTCCCCTTCGTTTCCCTTCAGAACCTCCTCATCTAGCTCAACCAGCAACAGCCAAGCATGAGTGCTCCCCCCACCCGCGGCTGGGCGGAGGTCCGCCTCCCAGACTATCCAAGACCCTTTATAGACACACCGTGCCGACAAATCAGCGTAATATTACCTCAACCGTGGGTCTTATAGACGCACACTAAGCCTTGGCGCAACAACGGGTGGTGTCATGATCACGTGATGAATTAATGCCGAGCTCCGGCCGGCAACTATTGAAAATGAAAGTAAACACGGGCTTAAGTTTCTTTTTGTTAACAGAACCAGCTGAGATGATCAACTGGAGCGATGCAGAGCACCGGGAGATTTTAGAGCTGCCTACAGCTCAGATCATCTGACAGCTGACAGCTCACAGGGGTACCACATCGCCACCACCACTCAACGATCCACGCCTCCCCGGACTCCGCCTTCTTCTGAAACTCCCAACTCCTTGTTCCCTGCTACGCTTCGCTCAGTGGAGCCGACACTAATATATCCCTCCACTGCATACTGTAACCCTTTTTGCCTCGATCTGGATGATATTGAGGAGGAATTGTTCCAAAAAATGTCGCTGACATACATCTGTCTACTTCTTTCCATCGCGGAAATCTGCGGAGCTGCAGTATTTGATATTGTCGGACTTGGCAACAGTAACTGAGGGGGGCGGGGCTCGGCGAAAGGTCAATTATGTATGATTTTTCAGAAATCCGTAAAAGTGATTGTCTTATCATGTAGTGTGATATAATGTAAGCAATACGTATTTTTTTATTTTATTTGCAAAGCCCGCCCCCTGCCCCTTAGAGCTCCGTGCAATATGAACTGAGTGCCAACCAGAACTAACCAATAGCGTGAGACTACCGCTTAAGTGCTTCAAATTTAAAGAAGTACCTCGGCTGATGCAGCGTTGATGAACTTTTCACGGACAAGTATTAAAATATAAATATATGAAAACACAACATGACATGAGAATAATACTTCTAAAACAACGTATTATAGCTGTTTGTCGGCTACAGAAGCACATTCATAAACATGAAATGTGCAGTCGCCATCTTAAAAAACCGAATTGACCGACTGGTGTGATACGCTTGTCAGCCACTAGATAGTGCCATCAGATAAAAGAAATACTCCGGACAGCCACTTTAAATCTCTATACTTATATATAATAAATGGGTATCAGAAAGCAGTATTTTGTCATGTTTTATGGTTTTTATCAAATCACAGTTAACATTTAAATTTTTTAGAATTTTTAGCTGGAATGTAACTGTTAACTTTTTGTACTAAATCCACTCAGAGTGCAAAAAATGCCCTAACGCTTTCATAGGTTTCAATTGAATTTAATTTCAAAATCTTGTATTCTAAACAGGAATAATCCTTTTACCTTGTTGTATCTCATGTTCAAAACTCAACAGGTATAAAAAAATCACCTGTGAACACCAGAGCCTTCCGCTGCTCCCGGTTCAAGATGTTTTTTCCCAGCATGAATTCTACTTTTCACACAGCAGCTGTTTGTCTGAGGCTTACTTTGAAGTCTGTCATTAAAACACAGAAGTGCAGTTACCATGGTGACCCTAATGATTCACTAGCATTGTGACCTTAGTGAGTCATCGGAAGTTACCACGATGACCCCAAATGACCCACACCCAGCAGCTTTAACATTTCTTTTGATCTTGTTTCTTACCCTTCATTTAATTTCATACATTTAAATGTAGGCCCATTGTCCCAGCTTAGACTATTACAAAGTTAATGCACTTCAAAAATTCTTTAGAAATGAGCTGTTATCATTCTTTATGAAGTCGAATGATTAAACCGCAGCGTCAAGAAAAGAAGGAAAGTCGAACACTAAAAGTGCAATTTTAATAAAATGTTTAATATCTGATTGAATAGTTTAAAAACCCCTAAAATCATTCTGAGAACAGTTTTGAGTTCATCATATATTTATGTGAAAGTGTTTGCAACAAATCAAAAGCCTGAATACCCCTTCATGTTCGTTTCTGTCAGTGGTCTTAAAACACCGTGTTGCTGCTTGAGCTCACGGAGCTGCTGAGTAATCATGTAAATCTGAGGGGATGTCCTGTCATTTCTTTTCTGATTCAAACTTTTATCTCACCTTCTTCTGCTCTCTTTTCCTCCCCATTGTCTCTGACACTGGTTTACACTTAAAAAAAACTGTTTTTCCTCTTTGAATTGAGTCGGTTAAACTCTTGAGCAAGAATGGAATGGATTCAGCGGGCTGTGGATCCCTGTTTTATTTTAACAAAAGTCACAGAATCATCGTTTTCATTTCACTTCACGGCATTTCAGACAAGTTTACACAGAACACCGGTGAAAAAATCAATAAATATTGGGATGAATCTTCATCTTCCACCGTGAGTCGCTAGTTTGAATAAAATCCACACATCTGAATATCGGTAGCTGGCATAAGGTGAGTGTAGAAGAGTCATTTCTCATAAATAAACTTTGCAAAACCCGTAGTCACACATCCCAGAGAGCCGTGAAAACCCTCTCACACATAAATTGCCAAAACTCTTCACACTTTTTAAAACCATGGCACGTTCGTCTGGTATTTCTGCAACGTTTTAGGAAAAAGGAGCGCGATCTGAGGAGCAAACGTTAGACTTTGTAGTAGATGTTGGTAGGACTCTGAGGCATTATCTCCTGAACTATATACACAGGAGCCCCGTATTCACCACTCACGCGCTCATAGTGACGGCAGATCATGCTGTCAGAAGAGCGTAGAGGGAAGACAGCATCGCTGCGGTCTGAGCCAATGTTGTCGCTGCTGATGCTGTCTCGCTTCGGCACAGCCAAAGTGTTAAGAGACACGGCGGTGGGCTGCTGCTGCTGCAGTTCAGGCATGCTGCGGCGCTGACGGCACCTCCACAGCACTGCCAGGAGAGTTACGATGACCAAAACGACGATCACGCAGCTGGAGATGACCCACACGATGAGTCCTGAACCAGAGCCGTCACCAGGCTTTGTTAGTCCAGCTCCTGAGCCCACGGCTGCTACAGAAACAGAAAAACACACATGAACATGTCATTAATAGTTAAATTATGGTGCTTCAGTAGTCTGTTCCAACAATAACTCGTTAGATATGCCTGATGAAATTATGTTGGGGCACTTTTAGTTTTGATGTTCTTTTCTTTCGTGGAGGAGTCCTTGGCCTTAGACTTTGATGGTGTGAGTGGGAATCTGGTAGGAGACTCCTTAAGTGTTGATAGTGGATCTGAAGAGTCTGGAACATAAAGCACAACACACGAGTATTAGCAAGAGAGCTAAAGGCACTGACGTCACAGTGCATGAGGGCTAAAGTCAAGCAATGAGTCAAAAACAGAAAAGCAGTGATGTCACTCCTGTAATTAGTCAGTTTCACGTCAGCTTTGCAGAGAAGAAACATGCATATTTAGGTTCAAGGGAAGCAGAGACACACATTTCTGAACCAGTCGGGTCACAGAACTTCTGTGATGAGTCACAACTGGGACTTTCTCTGTTGTTCTTTATTGACTGGAGAAATTATCACTTTCTTTACTTAGTTGCACATAAAATATCACAGAATGGGTATCTAGGATTTCACTGAGTTATTTATTATTTTATTTTTTATTATTATTATTATTATAAATGTCAAAATTAACCCAGCAGAACCACATTAGAATAAATTAAATGGAGGAACCAGAACAACGTTGATCATTTGGTCTGAGTCGACGCGTTTTAGCCACAAACTCACTTTAAGTCAGGATGGATGGATTTCAGGGTTCTGTGTGTCTATTATGTTTTACTGTCTAAATATATAACAATAAAAAAAGAGATATAAATGGCTTTTGCCACCTGCAATGCTTAGATCCTCCACCAGGTGGAGAATATGTCATATGGAAGGTTTGCGAGCTCATGAGTTCGGATTTTAAGACCAGTGACGTCCACATTCACAGCTGTTAACGTCCGGTCTAACCGGTCAGGGAAGAACACGTTCTCCTGAGACCAATGAGGACGGGTACTCATGAGCATGCAACCCCTGGATTTGGACACAGCCATACTAATCATGTTAAAGGCACACTTGGCAGTTTTGGCTTGTTTTTAGCACCCCTAGTGTTCGTTAGTGAAACCGAAAGTGAAACTTATCTCCTCGTGCGTTCGTCTTTTTAACACCTTAATCTAACTGCTGAAATGTCTCCTCAGCCTTCATTAGTGTCTACAGGAGTGGTTCATCACTAAATCAAACACATCAGCCGTGTTCATAATCTAAATCATGCAGGAAACATGCTGGAAGCAGACTGCAGAGCCAGGGATGTCAGCTCTATTTTACTAAGTCCAACAGGGACCGGACCGCCACTCTGAAGTTGCAAGTGCGGTATTCATGTAAAGGGTCATTTTAGTACATACTGGCTCAAGAACATGATTTAAAAATATGAAAATGTTGCATAGTATGGCTTTAACAAGGTAACAGAAACCTAACTAGGCTAAACAAAAACTAAATGTGTTCCTTTTAAAGGCTTAACTGGAAAGTAAAAGTCAAATCAAAACACAACTGTATCAAAGAAGCTTATAATATAAATGTGTTTATGTGGCTTTGAGCATTTTCACCACTAAAAACATCTATGTGACGATCTTCGAGTAAACACTAAACAAGCTAAAATATCTTTTTTCTTTAATTTGATCTTTTGTAAAGGCAGCGAACTTTAATAAACACTTGTTCCAAAGTCAGCCGACTTTACGTCTTATGAGTATTTAAGCGCCGCTTCAGTGCGTGGTCGTTAACTCATCACCGCCGGTCTTAGCATGCATCTCCTCAGAGCACATCTCAGTTTTACAAGGACAATCTGTTAATCCAAATCTGCTACAACCGTCAGCAACTTCCAAACCGGTCGACGTGCTCTGTAACAGAGATTAAAACAAGATCGCAACTCAGCCGAGTTATTAAGATTTCCTTTGGCTTTAAGAGGTTTGTTTACACCACTAATATTCGTAAACACGGCAAGAAATCAGCTCTATGTCTTCAGTTATGATCAGCCGGAGAAAGCACGAAATGCTAATTTTTCATCTCGGATGCAGAATAAATGAATTATTTATACAAATAACACTTCACATTTCTTTGGTAAAAATAAAAAAAACTGAGCTTCTGATGTGAAAACATACAGAAAGGCTGCATCTGTTTAATATCTGATTATGTGGATTTAATGAGAACATTAGAAAAGCTCTTGTTGCAGCATATAAATGAGAAGCTAAATGTTTCTGGGTGAATATTTCTTTATAATCTTTGATTCAAGTAAGTTATAGGAGTGTTTTATTACATTTTCATGTTGAGATAGGCTGGACAAAATCCAAAACTGAGATGTTAACGATTCTGGAGTTAATATGGGGGTTTATCGACTGTAAAGTCAAATGATCTCATGCAAGATAATACTCGTGGTGATAAGCTGACCGGTGGTAGTTTGCATAAAGGATTTAAAATACATTCATGAGGGCAATCTCTGCAGAACAGAGGGACAGCATGATCAGATTACAGGACAACTTCATTCAAAGAGATATTATTGCATTCCAATTCTGAATGAAACATTGTGGTTGTGTGTGCGTGCGTGCATACGTGTGTGTTCATCCTCCAGATTTTCCAAAAACAAACACACTGCTTACTCTGGCCGACTCTCAGCACCAGCTTCATGGATTTGGTCCTGCAAACCCCTCCACTGGTGTTATCCAGCCCTCTCAGAGAGCCGGTGGAAGTGGCTGATCATCAGATGGATCAGACAAAAAAACACACATTTATTAGACGACAAAACTTCACCACATGTTGCACAAACTCATGCCTCCCATAGGTGCAGCTGATAAACTAATCCAGCTGAATTAATGATTCCCAGCTCTTCATGCAGCCTCGGAATATATAAAATATGAAATGAATAAAACATACTTCAGCCATTTTTTAAAAACCCACTCTCGTAGCAGAAACTTGATGTTCATTGAAAGGAGGAGAAGAAAAAAAGAGGAAAGGAGTGGGATCAGCGCACCAGGAACTCTGATTCACCCCTGTCACTCACACACACGCAGACTTGTTAGCAGCATTTAGGTCAGATAACATTTCACAGGCTACAAGCCACGTTGGAATGAAAGCTCCCATCAAATCTGCCTGATGCTGTAAAAGCCTTGTGTGATTTGGGGCATGTAAGCTCTTGGAATCACACTGGCCTGCCAGAGCGAAGTGTGCTGTCAGAGCGTGGCGAGGTGGGCGAGGCTCCGCGGGCAGACTTGCGCTCTATCTCATGCATCACTTGCCACTAAGATGCTGGTTTAACCGACAGCGGTCCAATATAACGAGACCACGTTTTTCTTCTTCTTCTTTTTGTTTGATTCTCACTCAAACTGACAAAGTGAGAGGGAGCTGAGGATAATGGCCTCATTTTACCCAGAAAAGGGAAGTTGATGAATGGAAACACTTGCTTGCACTGATTCAAAATCCACCTGTAGGAACCAGCTGTGGTTTCTTTCATGCAACACATGCAGATGTGCAGCCAGTGGCTTCACTAACTCACAGGTGATGTAATAGTCCCTCCCTTTGAGGAACTCCAGGCCCCACAGGTTGGGGCTGAACTCCTGAAACTTGAAGGTGAACTTCACGTCCTGGTCGGGTTTGTCACAGTTCAGCAGGGGCGTGTCCATCTTGTCCACGGCGCAGCTCTCCATCTGACTTTTGGACACCAGGAAGACTTTGTAGAACTCCTCTGTCCTGCTGGATGAGGGATCAGTCCTGGGACACACAATGTCCATCTTGTCCCCTATCTGAGGGTAGAGGACCTGCCCCTGACCAGGAACGAATCTGAGTGAGACAGGAAATGACTTTTAAATCTTGCAAACCAGGGCATCGTTATAAAATCATTTCCCTTGAACTAATAAATCATACAGGAGGAGTGCTTTTAACTTTTAACATCAACAGCAGGAGACCTTCTTTTAAGTTGACCAAGTATGAATCAGTAATTATGAGTCAGACAAGTGTACAAAGTTTAGAAGCGGAGGAGAAAGAAGCAGCAGAAGTGAAAAGACTCCTAGGGGAGTTTTAAAAACAAAAATCAGTTCAGGAACTTGGCTTGAGACATTTCCAACATGAAACAGATCAATCTGCAGAAAATCCACCTGAGGCTGCAGAATCATTTACATACTGATTTGCAAAACGCACGATAGCATCTCTTGCTCTTTACCAGTGAGGTGACCGTGCACGCAGGAGGAGCACATTCTTCTCATCAGATCAGAGATTTGTTTGATCCTTACTTTGCATTGGAGCTGCTCCAGTGGACCGACTCCAGCGTGGCTGCGCGACAGGAGCAAACCACGGCCAGGAGGATCACGGCACCGCAGCTCCGCGCGCTTCTCCCCATCACGGGAAACCAACAGACTCGGTATCATGAAAGGACGCGAAAAAAGCCCAAATTCTGCTTCCTCTGCATGTTTCCGGTGGATCCAGGTGAGCGCGGAGGACACATACCTGAGAACAATCCCACCAAGTCACAAGTCTTCCTCTGAGAGTCGGGTGAAATCTTCCACATTGCGCGTAATTGGCTAGAAAATGGCTCATGTGGCGGAATGCGCGCACCGAGGACGGAGGTTGAGGTGTTGTGTCATCAGCTGACTGACCGCCCCGCCCACAGAACAGCCTCATGAGTGGGAGAGAACACTCACTTCATTCAGCTTTCACTCCCACTTGTTGTTGATTTTTATCACGAAAATTTCAGTTACTCTCGTTTTTTTATTTTTCTGAAGTTACTTGTTTTTTATTCTTCTGTATAAATTTAATTTAAAGGCAATGGATGATTTTACTGCACTGATATAGAACTCTATGAAGCTTTGCTTGAGTCCCAAAACTTCCTGTTTTTCTCCTTTTATGGTCTTAGAACTGCTTTATCTCTATTTTTTACAACACTCTAATTTTCCATCACACACGAATAATTCTTAATAACTAAAATCAGCTCCATCAAAAATTAAATGATCACAAAATATCAGTTCTGATTATTTGTAATCAAGGGAAATTTAGAACATGCATAACTTCCAAGGAAAATATTAATAATCTGAGAAATAAGATGTTTTAATCAAAAAATTAAAATGTTATAGCAAAGGTAGCAAATAAAAAAATAAGATAAATGATTACTACTTACTGAAATGGGTATTTTTATGTAAATTTGTTCCTGAAAAATCTGATTGAGGCTAGTTTGAAAGCAAAGTGTTTTAATAGCATCATAAAACTGCTGGATGCATCTAAAGTGCACATAAAGCAATGCAAAATGGACAGTGGTGAATAAATTTAGAACATAGTTTTGCAAGACTCACTATAACAATTTCAAGATTAAAGGGATACTATGCAGTTTTGGCTTGATTTTAGCACCCCCTAGTGCCCGTTAGTGAAATCATATGAGAAACTCATCTCCTTGCTGTGCGTTCGTCTTTTTAACACCTTAATCTAACTGCTGAAATGTCTCCTCAGCCTTCATTAGTGTCTACAGGAGCGGTTCATCACTAAATCAAACAAACCAGCTGTGTTCATGATCTACAACATGCAGGAAGCAGACTGCAGCACCAGGCGTGTCAGCTCCACTTTACTAAGTCCAACACAGAACAGACAGCCACTCTGAAGTTGCAAATGCGGTATTCTGGCCACAGAGGGCGGCTGGGATCTGAGTGACATTTAAAGGGTCGTTTTACATATTGGCTCAAGAAAATGATTTAAAAATATGAAAAAGTCGCATAGTATGGCTTTAAAGCAGTTTTACAATGGCATCGGTGCACTTTTGTTAGCTTTTGGACTAAAAGTAAATATTTGTAGCTTTGCAAAGAAAGACATGTGAGAATGGATAGAAAATTCAGTTTTGGTGATAGAATACCTTTGGAAGATTTTTGTCACTGTTTATTTTTTTATTTGAACGTGTCCTCTCTGAGTTTCAGTCTGACTTCTTCAGCTTAATAATGGGCAAACCCTGATTCTAAATGTTATTTTTTTCTTTTTAAAATATTTCAAGAAAAGTGTGATCAGTGATCGAAACATTGCTTAAAACATTTTGAGTTGACTTGAGCAATTTTAATTTAATCAAACTCAAAGTTTACGAGTAAAAAAATTTTATTTCCGAAAACTTAAAATTTTTGTTTTCAAAACTAAAAACAAATTGCGATAATCGACTGCCTCAAAATTGTTGAATTCTGGGAACTTTTTCGGGTTTACAGTGATTTAAAAACAATTTAGAAGCACTGACAAAACTTAATCTGAAAAAGTAAAATGAAAGCTGTCAGAATTAAAGACTTCCTTCTTTGGATGCTCAGAGCTGTTGGTGCTGGCAAAGTTTTTCCTCCAGGCGGTCTGAATCCGTTCTTTCAGAAATTCTCACAAGTTGTTGTTGCAAATGAACATCCAAGCCCTGCAGAATTAACTCCATGATGACAACTCACATTCCTCTAAAGCAAAATCTGAGATTTTCCCATGATTTTTATTACAAAATGATCAATGCTTGAAATGTCTTTGTTGTGCACATCAATTGGGGATGGGTGGATTTTTCTTCTAAGCCCCGTTTATTCTCCATGTAAGCAGTCAAGTCTGTAATCCTCTCATTTTCAGGGAGTCTGGACTAATGACACAGTGGTTTAAAAGATTACACAGGAGCTCTGTCACAAGACTAAAGCAGCACAAACGACGGCCAAACAGCACAGAAATGTCTGCACTTTGATCATGGAGGGAACGGGCTGCGTTAAAAAACGATGGCAAAGACTCACAGATCTATAATTCATTTAGATCTCAACATGCATCACACGGACAGAGATGAGATGTCTTCTCATGCAAATGTGATAAAGTCTGAAGGTTTCCACCCTTAAAAAATCAGACACAAAAGCTTCAGATCTCTGGGATGGACTTTATTGTTTCTTTACTTGTTTAATTTAAACATAACTCAAGTTTACAGCAGTGAAATATTACATCTTCTTTCAATCGATCCAACAACAAATTATTAAATTTTACCTTCTTTTTATGTCTAATTTCTATCTGCTGAAGCATTTAAATCAAAATCAAGCAGATTATGACCAAATTAATTAAAAAAGTGCACAAATGAGGCGTTTACTGACTGATGGGAAATCAAAAACACACTGAATTGTCACGATTTATTCTGTTGACTCAGTGGAGTGAATTTTTAGTTATGCCTTCAAGTAAAAGAGATTTTTGAGGAATGGCGATGATAATGATGATGATTATGATGATGAAATCTGTGAACATTCATGAATGCAGGGCATGAATCAGCAAGTATTTCCACAAAGAAACTCCATAAAATAGTTTGAAATGTTGCTGAGTCATGTTTCAGAGAATATTTGCACCAAAACACTGATGATGCAAAAGTTGGGACAGAGATTATTTAAAGAGACAATGTCATGCGGACATTGTGGAAGAAAATGAAGCAAACCTAAATTATCTGGGGAGTAGATCCCAGATGAAGCATGCACCTTCTTTTTGGAGCAATCCTGAGACAAAAAGGCAGCGATGGCTGGGAAACACTTTTGTCATCAAGAATGAGGTGATCCATGCAAAAAGTTCAGCTATTTCCTTGTTTAGTTTGTTATTTTTGACTGAAAGGATGTAGTTTTAGAGAAGTAGTATCCAAAAACCGTCACAAACCAGATCTAGAAAAGATCTAATCAGAGGGAGCTCAAGGAATGTTTTTTCCTTATCAGGAAGACACTCCTGAACTTCCTGAATAATTATATGACTGAGAAAAATCAACAACAATCAGCAACGTTTCTGCATCAACGAGCAAAGTACTGTCTGCACATCTTTAAATGATGGAAAAACAAGAATAACGTGGTAAAATATTAAATATGGAGTAGAAATCTGAGTTTCCCATCATTTAAATTATTCAACATTCCTGCGCTAAATGGTTTATCCTGTAACCTCCGTGTCCGTGTCACTGTGAGATCTTCCAGAGTAAAGCTAATGCTAACATGTTAGGTGTCGGTTATAGAACAACCCCTATCACGATTAGCATTAACCTCAACCTGGAACTGGGACTGGACTGGAAGGCAGCTGTCACTTCATCACTGGAGTTGCTGAAGACGTCCTGCAGGGGGCGACAAACACACTCATTACTGGCTGATTCAGAGCTCATTTGGAGAGTTTCAACAGCACCTTCTCATTCATGTCAGAAGCCACAGAGCTTGATTAACCAAGACCACGAGGGGATTTAAATTTCAACTCAGGCAGAATAAAAGATATTTTGATTATAATAATGAAAGCAGTTTTAATCCACCAAGATTCAATCAACTCTAAGTCAATTCTAACTTTACTTTCATATTTTTTAATCAAATAGTAATAAATACCCACAGTGAAAATTTTCTCTTTCTGCTTATTATTTTTCTTTAAACAGCAGGTTCAGTAAGCTACTTTTAAAGCACTTTTCAGTTCATTTTAGCTGTTTATCACCTTCTAAATAGGATGTACAAAAGATTAAGAGTCCAGACAAACGTCTCAGATCTGAGGCAGCTGGAACTATCTCTAAAACTTTGTAGGTAGCAGTAACAGGATACAACAAGCGTTCTTAAATCGACTCTATAGCTTAAAGTCAAGATGAAAATTGAAACGTGAGCTGGAGTCAGGAAGCACGTCTGTATGTGCCAGCACGTTTGCAATAATGTCATGTATAGAGCTACTAACCCGTCTCCACGTCGACAGTACTTCCTCTTTCAGGTGCTCTCCTCTTCTGCCGTCTCTCCCCCTCTTTGGTCGGACATGTTTTATATACTTGCGTGTGACTCATGTAAAATCCCCCTTCACTACTAACAACGAAAAAAAAACATCCAACATTTTTTCACTCAGACACCTTTTGAGTGTTATGTAAATGCTGCCTACAGAAAATAAAACTACAGGTACTTAACTCCCGTTACTGCTATAGCAACGGCCACACAAGCTTTTCACAGATGTGACAACAGCTCGTGATTTAAATGTTTTACGTCTTGTAGAAGACAGGAAGAAGAACTCAATCCAAGACTGGGTGACGTGCAAACAAAATCTCCCCTTCTTAACACCAACATATGAGAATTTTGAGTGTACTACACCTTTTTTCATTTCTAAATGGACTAGGGGTGGGACTCGATTAAAAAAATTAATCTAATTAATTAGAGGCTTTGTAATCAATTAATCTTGATTAATCACGTTTTAATCTATTTGATTTTTAGCAGCATTAGAGACAGAAATGTAGGCAAAAACACATGAAGAGGGATTTCCAATCACTTATTTCATTTTAGTTTTAATTAAACTTAATTAACATAAAAAATATTTGCATGGTCTTGTAGCCAAGTTTCTAAAGTGTTGTTAGAGGTGCAGCTTGACGATATTTCGTGATATTTAGGGCATGTATTTTGCTGCTAAACGTTGACGTCCCCCATTTGGGGGACCCTCAGGCCCAATTTTATTACCGTGTTATTTTTTTCGAATTAATTAATCATAATTAACGCGTTAAATTTCCACCCCTAAAACGGCTTCTTTTTACTTCTTTGTCCTTGTTGTATTTTAAATTTCTTTTGCTTTTTCAAAACGTATACAGATTTGTAGAAATTCAAAAATGTTGTAATAATAAATTTGATTGTGTTCCAAAATGAACTGGACTCCTGTAAATTTGAGGTCATGGTTCTCAAACAAGCAAAGCTGGAGGGCTTCCTTTGGGTTGGGCTTGAGTTTCTGCCTCAAGTGGAGGAGTTTCAACAGCTCAGTGATGGGAGGATGATGGAGTCAGGGATGGATGGGCTGAACGGGACTTTGTCTGCATAATGAAGGTGCTGCGTCGCTCTGTAATGGTGAAAAAGAAGGCAAAGTGCTCAACATCACCTAAAGTCATCAGATTTAGATGATGACCAAAATATCGAGATCCTGAACAGAAATGGTTAACGTGAAATGTCTTGTGTCGAATAGCTGAGCTCAGCCTCAGAGATAAGGCTTCACCATCTTTACCCACTGCAAAAAAGGGTGATATGAGTCATTCGCAATGTTGGGTATCTGGATCATACAAATTATTTGTTTTTACAGTCAAAATGACTAAACTTCAGATCATGTAGCACTTACTGCCAATCAATATCCAAAATCTTTTCAACCAGTGTGATGGGAGTCATCATTTACAACGGAACAAAAAATAAAAAATGCAAAGGGTAAAAACTACTAGGGAGAGTTTTTGTGTCTGTATGTGGAGTGAAAATGTAATAATATATTTATTATTGTAATTATTAGGTCCCGCTCCCTTGGACAAAGACTTTTTTCCTTTATTTGTATATTTATTTTTTACAATGTTATTAAAAGTTGTCATCTTATGTTCAAATAAAATTTTCAATCAATCAATCAATCAATTTAATCAATCAATCAATCTTTAGTCAGCTGAGGTGGTTCAGACGTCTGATAAGGATGTCTTCTGGTTGCACCCCTGTGGAGGTTTTACTGGGAACATCTAGTGGGCCAAACTCCTCCAGCCAAAAGTGAAGCCAACCAGGATGTGACAAAAATTGCAGTTCCCCTCTCATCCACTAGGGACTGGCTCCAGAAAGGAGCAAGTTCCTATTGACTCCCATGTTAAAAAACTTCACAGCAGAAATACACCTGTTTACAGCCTGGTACAAAAAACATTTTAGGTTTAATACGTCTAGATTACAGCCATGACAACTCTGAGGGAGGTGAATTTATTTTGTAACTTATCTGTTTAGATTGAAATTATGAATATTTAGGGGCGTGTCTATATGATTGACAGGTAGCAGATGAGTCGTCAGTGCTAGCAGCTTGCTCCACGCAAGGCCTCAGTCTCGGCCTCACGTTAAAAGTGTTAAAGCTTAGAAGGCAGAGGGTATCAGAGTCAGTAAACTGCAGTTTTCTGGCTAAAAGCGCCCGCCAACCTCCGTTAGATCTGGTTAGCTCAGTTAGCTCTGGTTAGCTCAGTTAGCTCGTAACTACATCGGCTCAGAGTTTGTTGGGTGTCAACCTTCTGCCCCCACCCTCACAGCTCCGCTCCAGTTTATTATTTTCCAGGAGTGAAGAGACGCGTGACGCGACCAAGTTGGTGGTGGCGGGAACCGCCCATTGGGCTTCAATTCAGCTCCTCAGAAACCTACGTGTGACGACGTGGAGGGTCTGTCGATCTTATTTAAACAGTCAATGGGAACATCCCACTGGGAGGAGATCCTGGGATAGACCCAGAACCCGCTAGAGGTAAAACCTTGAGATTTTACACAAATCTCTACAATGATTGAAGTTAATAGTTTTTTTAAACAATTTGTTAAAAACCAGACAGTAAAAAAAGAAATAAATCAGTGTATTTAGCCTTCATTAGGAAAAAGCACATTTGGCAGCACTAGCAGTATCAAATCTCCTGAGGATGATGAAATCTTGGCGTCTGACTGAAGGCTCTCTCTCACTTTTCTTGGCACAAACAGTGAAACTCCACTAAGCTGGATGTGGAGCTCTGGTGAGCCAGTGTTCTTTAAGGTCTCTGAAGAGATGCTGTCTCAAAGGACTGCTCTAAATTTGTGCATTAATCTCTTATTCGAGAAAAACATCCTCACGTTATTCTGCTCTCATCACGCGTTTGACTGCAGGGATTAATTAGGAGATGCTCAGTGACTGGTTTCCTCCTCACAAGTTGTCTGGAGGAACGGTGGCTGAACACAATCTTTGTTTTCTAAAAACAGGTCCTTGATGGAATGAATTCATCCTATCTGAGATGAAATACTGAAAACGGGCCATTCAGATAATAACAATAAATATCCTGAAATCAGATTGAATTTCATAATCCAGCCCTGGATTTATGTGGATCAAATTTCAGTATGTTTTAATAATAAAAATGGACTGGGATACGTTTAATGACACGAAAGAGGAGAAAAACGCAGCAAAGCTTTGACTTTAATCAAATATTACATCTTTTATAACCTGTTGTATAAATGCATTTATTTAACTTTTCCCCATGATTTGTTTATTCCATCAATAAGGTGGATTAAGAGCACATTTGATGATACATTAGCAATAATAAAAAAAACATTTATTCTGTCTTTATTAAGCAATTCTCCAAAAAGCAGTTCAAAGAAAACACAAATAAGATCAGACTACTGAACATTACCAAGAAAATGAAAAGAAATAAATGTCTTGTTTATTTCTACATTAAGAAATTCAGCCTCTTAATCTCAAACCAGCTTCAACTTTTCATCATACTGCAGGGATAAATTCATATTTATGATTTTTGCATCTAAAGTTACAGATTTTTCACTTGTCATTGAATGCCACGTCAAAGACACTGTTACAACAACGAACACAAAACACTGCTTAGCTCATAAACTAATCTTAATGTTTTATTGATTTTAAATTGTTCATTTTTTATGTAGAAAATCAACGTTTCTATCAGAAGAGATGGAAGGAGAGGATCTCAGTTCCTAAGATCAGCTGCACTAAAAAAAAAAACATAAAACCAGCAGAAAACAGGCTGTTTTATGATCATCTTGTTGTATTGTGACCATGTTTCGTCACATTTAGGTTGGATATTCCTAGTTGTTGTCATAAAGGGTCTGAAAATCTTTATAGAACAAAAAAAAAAAAAACTTCTTTTTCAAAGTAAAGTTCGTCTGAAACATCTGTGGTTGGGATGAAACCCTGACCTTGTTCACTTTGACAGTTGAGTGTTTTTCTCCACCAAACAACCTCCCAAATCTGAATTTTCTCGCCTGTAAAATTGTGATGCAACAATCCAGCAACAACACTGTATTCCTCTGTGTATTATTTCTGTGTCCATCAGCGCTGAAAACAACACGTCTGTGAACACAGCTTTAATGCTGGACGACATGTTTTGCTGTGAGATGGCATCAGGAAGCCCTTTAAATGCCAGTTTGTCGGATTTCATGCAGAGACACTAAACAGCGCAACAGTTGGTGATTTGATTCTTCACTCTCAGGCTTGAAACTCATTTTGGAAGGTTAGGTAACACTTTACAATAAGGGTCTGTTTATTAATGTTACTTAGTGCATTATTAAGCATTAATAAACAAAGGATCCCTTTATTGACGTTACCGATATTGTTAACTATTAAGTGTCCTTAAGGTTAAGACGAAGGGCCAGGAGGGTGTCTGCTTAGTAATACATTACTTAAAGTAATAATAGATAGTTTTTTTAACTTTAAGCTTGAGCTTTAATATTGATCTCAACGATTGTTGAGTTAGAAACTTGACCAGTTTCATATGTGACACCACTCTGCAGCCCTCTGCTGGTCAAAAACTGTACTAGATAGTTTTGTGGAGCGGGTAGGTGTTCTCATAGATATCATATATATTACTAGATGCCTTAACTGGGAGTCGATAGCGTCCCTACACGGTGGCCATCTTACTTCGGACAGCTTACGTTCCGTTCTCAATGGTAGCAGATGGAAGGTGAGTGAACAGCAAAACAAAAACACTCTTAACTCGATGAAATATTAACGGATTTACAAGCGGGTTGCATTATTACAAACCTTGTAACACATAGGCTTGAGACGACATACTTGCACATTTTTAAATTAATGGGCCAAATCCATCATATTTCACAGCCACATCTCTGGCGTTTATAACAAATCAAACCGTTTGAAAATTGGTTGAAAATTGAGCAAGTTAGTTATTTAAATAGTACATTCACCATTGACACTAATGTTACGAAAGGAGATAGTTGTCCGAAGTGAGATGGCCGCCGCGTAGGGACGTTTGCCCAATTGACGAACAGCGCGGGTAAGGCATCTAGCAATATATATGATATCTATGGGTGTTCTAGGGGGCGCTCTTATACCTCCATTATGGCTGTTAGCTGTAATGCTAGCTGTTAGCATTTTCATTTCACCGATTGTTATTAAAAAGCACAAGAAGAAAAAGAAGTTTGCTTTTTCTGTTGGCATCAGAGTAATGTCTTTGGAGGTGAAGAAAAGAGCTAAAACCAGAGTAAACATCGGCGCGGCCTACGCTAGTTTGAGGGATAAAGGAGGCTACAAAATCGCAGAATGATGGTGACCTGCATGGCTTTGATGCTACTGGACTTGTAAGTAATAATATTTTTTTTGGTCCAACAGTGTGGATGTTTTTAGTTTGTGGTTTATGTTAGTATTAGTAGGCTCATGTTAGTGTTAGCTTGTTGTTAGCGCTAGCTACAGCAGGGTTGTTTACTGTAGTTGTAATTCCACTTTCAACCAGTAGGGTGGAGGAGCAGGAAACTCCTCAGTGTTACTTTAATATTAACATTAAGCAGTTGTTAATACTTGTATTTAATAGTTTATTAATGCTTAATAATGCACTAAGTAACATTAATAAAGGGACCCTTATTGTAAAGTGTTACCGAAGGTTAAAATTAAACACTATATCATTTTTTTTCTTTAAAAAACTGATTATGAATCAAATGACTGTGATTACAAATAATTTCTTCAAAAACAAAACTTTACAGCCATAGTGGCATCAAAGTTGAACGGAAAAATTGCATAAAACATCAACATTTTAATGTTTTCTTTTGTCTTTAATTATGGCTGATTCTTATTAAAAACAAGACTCGCACCACCTCTCGTGCTCATTTCTTGCCACTTCGCACATTTGTTGAACATTATGACTCCGTGGGGTCGTAAGATGAACTGGATTTCTGTTTGACAGTTATGGGAGTGGCACCTGTGGGGATTTTGAAAGTGACCCTTTTCTATTAAATGACTAGAAGATGTATGAAAATCTTCATTACTGCAGCACATGAAGTCTCGTTCAGTCAGTCATCCAGCCTTTATTGTGGTAGCCAAGTCATAAAGACCCACTTCTGAGAAAGTACACACGGTGCCTCCCCGTTCCTTCACACAGGCACACACACATACACTCTCACACACACTCCACCCATTGACACACTCTATCTGACAACAGCACTATAAAGCCTGCTGGATGCTCACTTTAGCTTTACGCAAACGTTCTCTTCCATCTGACTTGAGTGAACCGCCGTCATGAACATCTCGTTCCTGCGAGCGTGTCAAAGAGGAAACGCAAATCAGTGACATAGAAGCTGAAGGGAAAAGTCTGAAAGTACATGAAGAGGTGGGGGAAGAAGCACTTTTGCAGTAGGGGACCCCCCCATCACAAACTGGAAATTCACACACAGACTCGACTTCTTTTGTCTGGCTCTGTTTTGAAATTAGAAATTTGGGAAGAAGAATCTTATGATGAGTTTTCCCTTTCGTTTTAAACGAAAGTCAAGTTAGAACTTGGGTTAAAGAGAAAGTGTGTTTGTGATCCAAAAAAAACAAGCTGACATCCTTTTAGATCTGAAACAGGAAACCAGATCTTAAATATTCTTTTTTATCGTTTTAGATGGATTAAAAGATCCAATTTTGTTGTGCTTCTTCTATCATTCACCCACTTTTTGGTTCTTTTGTACACTTTTACAGGGGAAGCTAGAAGCAAAAGCCCCTCTGCATTTTTATTCATGCGAAACAAAGAGAAAAAAGTACTTTTCTTCTCTTTGTTTCGCCGAGATCCGTTTCCACGTGGGCAACTCGAGAGCCTGACTTCACCGTGCTTTCCTGTCATACGTGGGATATGCATGAGGCTCGACAGACAGACAGCTGATACGATCAGATAACATTTCCAGCTCTCTGTGACGTCACCCTGCCTTGATCTTTCACCGCAAACCGAAACATATGTTGTGCCCCCTCTGGGAAATCTTCACACAACCCACACACCCCAACTTTTATGCTTCTTACCAGACATGGATTTGAGTTTTAATCCCATTGGGTTTAAAGCAAAACAAGTTCACCCAGCTAAGAGCAACAGAACACAGAACCGACTCCTGCTCTTTCACAGAAATGAACTGACATTTGGTTCCCCCAATCAAAAGCCCGGGCTCTAATATTAGCAGGTTTAAAGGAAGCGTGGGTGCAGCGTTAGCGGTGGAAATACCGGTGCTGGTTATGATTTTATTCCACGAACCACTTTTAATACTCATGCACGATTAACTCTTTATGAACTCAGTGTGCATCTAACAATTTCTTTTTTCAAAACAAGTGATCTCATTTATTTACAAACACATTCAGTACAATGCAAAACTGCGTTAGTCATCAGTCGCCTTCCAAAGAGCCAGGCTTTACCTCTATAAAGGATCCATAACTACAGATTCCTGGCATCTCTGGAGTTTGGGGGGTTTGTTTGCTAAACCACAAAAAACACTGAAGACGCCAACATAAAAAACAGCTCACTGTTGTGAGTACGACGAACAGAAATTTGCATTTCTTTACCCACCAAAGATTCTTCAGAATTAAGGTGGCACAGTCTGACTGAAATTCGTATTACGGTGATTCTTGTGAGCTATTAGCAGGAAATTAATGAACAAAACAAACAAGGGGAGTTTTGAAAGAAAAAGCAAACAAAAGAACATGTACAGCAGGTTTCTGACTCTTCGGGATTTGTCTTGTTGATGAAAAAAGGAGACACAGTTTTCCACTTACAGGTACCGTCGTCTTTGCTCTGAAGATGTGGGATGGAATAACGCACCGACTCCCACAAACACAAAAATGGTTATTAAAATCAGATTATTAATAACAGCTAAACGTGTTGAATAAGAAACTTCTGGGTGCCTTTTGTTTAAAATTGTGTAATACAAATTATTATTATTTAGTAGCAGTTATGTCTTACTTTTAAGTAGTTTCTAACAGTTTTTTATTTTACAATTTAAATTTTGATCAAGTCAGTTTTAAATTATTCATAAAATTCAAAACAATGTGAAACAGTTTGGTACATCACAGTGAAACGCAAATACATTTAACTTGTTAATTTTTTTTCTTTAATATCAACAATTTCCCTGAATAAACATGACGTGTCTCAATTAAGAAAGTGGAGTGGAGTCTTACATTTACCTGCAAAAACTAAAGTAATAATAAAGCTGAATGCACAGAATTGTATCTTTCATCAGCCAAATACGGTAATACTAGCACGTTTCAAACATTCAGCAGTTTTATTAATGAGTTTAATCAGATGACTCACAAAAGGTACAAAAATGTCAGAAAATGACATGAAGTGATCAGTGAATGAACAATACTTCCATCTAGTGGTTCAGCTTAGATACTGCACCATCTCTAAACAAATGGAAGGAAGAGCCAGAGAAAAGACTTTACAGCTCATCCTTATTTTATTGTTACAGGTTGAGTTAGCCACTCCTCTATCATAAAATTGTAGCCAACTCAATTTATCCACTTTTTTTTTTGGGTGACTCTGCATTCCGATCAAAAGTTTGGGATCACTTCGAAACATTCTTGTTTCCCATAAGTTGAAATAGAAAATATGGAAGAATCTGAGACAAAAACAAAAATTTTAAAAGAAGATGAGAGTTCTTTTTCAAACTGTGCTTTCTTCAACTTAAATCAATTAAACACAATTTCAATTCAATTCAAATTTATTTGTGAAGCCCCTTCCTACCCCCAATCAAGGGGGCCCAAGGTGCTGAACATAATTTAAAAACAACTAAGACACAATAAAAATACTGTGCAATAAAATACAAAAATAGAACATTCAAAGATAAAATAAAAATAAAACATTCAAAGATAAAAGAGTTAAAAAACAATAAAACAACAATGATCAAAAAATTAAAACATAAGTAAAAAACTAAGAAATAGATCTAAGGTGAACCTTGAGCCTGGCTTTAAAAGTGGGCAGCGATGTGGACTTCTGCAGCCTTTTCAGTCTGGAAGACCACATCTTCCCTGCAGTATTATGATGGTTTGGCTTGGTCAGGTCTTCCTCATGCAATCAAGCTGCTCCCAAGATCTTAAGAGTGTGCTGGATGCTCCAATAGTCAAGATTCTGGCTCATTTTTTCAATATAGCTGATAAAGTTTGGCAAAATTATTTGGCTCATTTTCCTGTTGTAGGAGGAAGTTGGCTCCAGTTCAGTCCACAGGATATGATATAAAGATTAAGGTATTAAATGATATTTGTCTCAATACAGATTCAGGCTAAACATCTGTTCTGGTGATGCTCGATCTCAGTGCAGCTTTTGATACTGTGGACCACAACATCCTTCTTGATAGGCTCATAAACTGGGTGGGACTATCAGGCACAGTCCATAGTTGGTTCCAATCATATCTTGAAGACAGGGGTTATGTTGTTTCTATTGGTGATCACAAATCAAAGCTAATCACCATGACATGTGGGGTCCCCCAAGGGTCAATTCTTGGACCTCTGCTTTTCAATTTCTAAATGCTCCCCCAGGTCAGGTCATACACAATAACAACATTACCATAGTTATGCAGATGACACCCAGATCTACCTAGCTCTATCACCTAGTGACTGTGGTCCCATAGACTCACCCTGTCAGTGTTTGGAGCAAGTTAATGACTGGATGCAGTCAAACTTCCTTCAGTTAAACAAAGACAAGACTGACGTTATTGTCTTTGGAAACAAGAAGGATAGGATGGAGGTTATTGCTCAACTTGGCTCCAGAGGAATAAAAACAATGACTCAGGTTAGAAAGCTTCATCAAATAGCAAGACTCAGAGGTCTCATGTCCAGACCAGACCTAGAGAAGCTCATTCATGTGTTCATCTCTAGCAGACTGGGCTACTGCAATGGTCTTTTGTCTGGTCTTTCAAAAAAGCTGTGAAGCAACTGCTTATTCAGAATGCTGCTGCTAAATCTTAACAAGAACCAAGAGAACCGAGCACATCACTCCTGTTCTTGAATCTCTACACTGGTTACCAGTAAACTACAGAATCCATTTCAAAGTGCTACTGCTAGTTTATAAATCACTCAATGACATGATGGGGCCAAAATACATGTCGGATCTCCTTCCTGTATCTACACCCAGCAGGGCTCTGAGATCCTTAAGCAGTCAGCTGGTAGAACCCCGGGTCAGAACCAAACAGGGTGAAGCTGCTTTTAGCTACTATGCTGCACACAGATGGAATCAGCTTCCTCATGACCTCAAATGTGACCCAACTCTAGTAACTTTAAATCAAAATTGAAAACTTTCATGTATTCATCAGCCTTTGAATGAATGTCACCTTCTGCAATGTAACTGCTTGTCTTTTCTCTGATTTTAAAATTTAAAATTAATGTGTTTATTTAATTTGGTCTAAATTTATTTGTGTATTTTAATTGTGCTGTCACATTGATTTTAATATTCATGCTATTCTTGCTACTGCAGCACACTGAATTGCCTCCATGTATGAAATGTGCTATAAAAATAAAGCTGCCTTGCCTAAAGATGCAAAATCCTATTTCTATTGATTTTTGGTGATTTTTTTCCTCACTAAACAAAAATTCTCTCAGTAAGGAATTACGGCTGGATTTAAGCACCAGAACAAGGACAAATTAACAGCTCTAAAATCTAGATTGATGGCAATGAATTTAAAAAACATTGGGATAGTAATTAATTCAAATTTGTTTTCTTAAAGTAATTAAAACAATACGTTTGCCACATGTAGAATACAGATGCAAAAATATAAAAGTTCATAGCTAAATTCAGCAAATGTCTTCTGAGACGGCATCACCTGTAAAACCTCCTGGGATTTGAAATGGAAGTGGAGGCTTTGGGTGACTATAACTAAAATGCCTGATAATTAGTACTGTAAAACATGTTTATCACCTATCAGCATTAATGTGCATTACATGGAATTACAGACATAATACATAACAGCTCTACACATCACATTTCTTTAATACTGTTAGCCAAACCTCCCTATATGCACACACCCACTGCAGATACTACAAGCTGACATGTTTAAACACATGGAGAGTGTTGCAAGCACCTTTATCACAGGAGGAGCAGGGAAGGGCACACTGAAGTGGGTGTTAATCCATTCCAAGTCTAACTGTCATCACGGTGATCATGTTTGTCTCATACTTTCACACAAATGCCCAATGCTACTGCCACTGATGAATGCACAATAGGAAGAGATAATGGCTTGAGTTTGATGCTGAAACTGCTCAGAACTCTCCAGAAGCTGGACACCTGCATAAAATCAAATCATCTCTGACTGATGAGCAGCAGCACACAGGGCAGGATAGTGAGCCTGGGGCGTGTAGTGAGGCTCATGAAAACCTAAAAATCTAAACTTTCCTGTCACAAATCAGGGGCTTCAGATTTTCTCAAACATATCCATAAAAGTGTGTGTGTGTGTGTAAGCGGGGGGGCATGTTTGCCACACTGGTGTTTTCACTTGTAAGAAAACTGCAAATATAAATGTCTCCTCACGTGAGGTGTCAGATATGTACCCAACAGTTGTGTTGAACCACACATGCAGCTCTTGTGACAGTAGGAAGCGGTTTTCAGTGACCCAACTTCCCTTATTAGAAAATAATTTTGGGGGCTAGGCATGCAATGATGCATTGCAAATCAGCATTGAAGTCAGGGCCTTGAAATCTTGACAATGTTTAATCTAAAAAACAGATAAAAAACTGCACATACACACACACACATACATTCTGACCCATAAATGATATTTACTGTAAATAGAATGAATATAGCTTGTGGAAACTGCTCTGCGTTTATATAACTAAAGATGGAACAACATCTCTTTGCTCAGTATTTTAGGAAGAATCTGGATGATTTCAAGCAGCAAAGCTGTGAAACAGAAAACAAGCTCTTTTTTTATTCAATAACCCAACTGATTACATCAGTTTCATCTCAGGTTTCCGATGCAAAGCTGCTCAACAATGAGACAAAGGTCCCTTCACTTCAAAAAGTAAGTCAGGTTTGTGCAGAACGTTGCTCTGTAATTGATCAACTTTATTCAAATGTCTAGATCTTAACATCTGATATATATATATATACATATATATATATATTCTGCAAGCAGAGCTGCAGATATACAGGTAGATGCACGCATAAAAACAAGTTTTTCCACTAAAAATACCTGTATATTGAATAAAGAAACCTGAAGGTAAATAAATTATATATATATATAATATGCGTTGCAACTTTCTAGCTAAAAATTTTATTGCTGGATGTGTGGATTTGCTCATTTTGCCTATAGTCCGGTAAAGGAAAGCACCTGACATGTCTGTAGGATAGAAATAAAAAAAGATGTTGCAATCATGAGAGTGAGAGAGAGAGAGAGAGAGAGAGAGAGAGAGAGAGAGAGAGAGAGAGAGAGAGAGAGAGAGAGAGGTGTTAACAGCTGGTAGACACTCCTTTCCTCTTTAGGCGCTGCTCCATTTCATACACACACACACACTCAGGGAGGATTAAACAGGTAAGGAACAAACTCTATAATTACCCCTAAATGCTCTTAATCAGATTTTAAATCATAATAAGAAGCTTGTAAATTACTTTTTTATAGAAATTGTACATTTTGAAATCATTTATGAGCTTTTAACCCAAAACACGAGCAAATTTTGGTTCATACAAAGGAGGTTGTGTTGAGTAAACTAGGAACTATTGAATGCACGCTAAACATTAGCACGCCTTTTAATTGAACATTTTGTTTTGACCCTGAGGCTATTTAAATGCAAAAATGAACAAATTCCTTTCCCTTTAATCATTAGCGCTAATACGCTGGGTGTGTGTGTGTTTCATTAGTTAGTCATTAAGGTGTAAGAACACACAGGGGTAGTTTTTGGTTAAAGATTGGACCTTGTAGTTGCTTTTCTGTCACAAAACAACAAACGTAGAGAAGGAAGTCTGTGGTGGGCTGGTTTGTGATGGGGACATCTGCTTTTCTTGTAAGCAGCCAATACATGTGCAATCCCAGTGTTGCTCATTCTTTCCTACATTGTAACATAGAGTACGTGTCTACTGTGTTTCAGACCGACGTCTGCCCGATGGCTGAGATAAATAAAACAGCAAATCAGTCTCTAGATGCCTTCGACGCCTTCTGGCAAGGAGAAGCTTCCAGGGGGATCCAAATAACAGTCACCTTGCTCATATTTTTGGTGAGAAACGTCATCTGTGAAGGTCTCCATGCTGCCTGAATTTGTTTAGAGTGTTATGAATGAGAAAGGAAGCCTGATTTTGGTCACTGATTGACTGTGTCTGTTGTTTTATGATGAATTTTACTTGATGAGTGCAAAGGTGAGAAGCTGCTGTAAAGTTATTTTCCCTATCAGGAATGATCTAGGTGAACAATCGGGACAATCTTTTCCTGAGATAACCATCCTTGCTATTAAATAGGACATACAATAGGTATTTGCATACATTTGAATTGTGTCCCATGTAGCCTGACGGCTCTGCTCTTTGGCTCCTGAAGGTGGGCATTCCTCTGAATGGACTGGTTATTTGGGCTCTCGGACTGCGGCAGCGGCGTCACCTGGTCCGCAGAGGCAGTAATGAGGAAACGCACGCTGCAAACAGTTTCAGAATATACGTCCTGAACCTGGCCCTGGCTGACCTGATCCTGCTGCTGCGCACCCCCCTCATGCTTGGCTACCTGATCAACATGCTCAGCTGGCCGTTTGGAGAAGCTTTCTGTCGCCTGATCATGTTCCTGCGCGTCCTGGGGCTTTATACCGCTTCCTTCCTGCTGTGTGCTGTGGCCCTGGAGCGCTGCTTGTGTCTGCTGAGGCCTGTGTGGGCTCGACTGCGACGACCCTACTGGGCTGTTCCCCTGACCTGTGGACTCTTATGGATGGTGGCCTTCATCCTGTCTGCCCCTTACATCCACTTTGCCGTTCTGTTAGAAAAGAGCGGGACGTACCACTGCATCGACAGTGGGGAGTTTAATTTGGGTTTGTTCATTACAGAAACAATAGTAGGTTTCATGTTGCCCCTTGTGGTGTTCCTGGGGAGTAACCTGGCTGTTCTGGTCACCATCAATAGAACCATGCCTCCAACACCTACCTCCTCATCCCCAAAGATGACGCAGAGGATGAAAAGGATGTACCATGTGCTCTTTGCCACCATGCTCCTCTTCCTCACCTGCTGGGTGCCCTACTTTGTTTGCCGGTTTCTGCAGACCCTCACACCTAAAGAGTCTCCTCGCTACGAGTCATACATAAAAGCAAAGTACATCTCTTTGTTTCTGGTGTACCTGAAGAGCGCCACCAATCCTGTGCTATATGTGTTTGCCGCCAGAGGCCTGGGCCGCGCCGTCAAAGCTTCGCTCGTCTCCACCATCGAACGACTTTTTAATGAGGACTCCTTTGAGTCCGTACGAAGGAAGTCACTCAAAAACTCACAGATCTAGCCAAGAGGTCACCCATGTTTCAATGTTGCTGAAATGTTTTTGACGATTTTGTGAAAACTGTTGTCCCATCTTGCTAAAAAAAAGCACTTTATGTTGAATCCTTTACAAATGTGAGTCAGAGACTTTCTTTACAATGTATATAAAAAGTATGTTATGCAAACATGTTTTCCAGATAATAAAGTTTTATTTTTGTTTATCTTTAAGTCCAGTTTACTCACAAATGTATTGGGTATTAAATGTTCGAAGGTTTTCTGCTCTGAAAGTAAAAAATATGCATTTAATCCATCTAACTCTAAACAAATATGTGTTTATGTAAATTAAAGTGGTACTTTACTCATATTTTTAATATGTTTGCAGTAGTCTCTAGTAGGAATGAATTCCTTGTAAGTCGTACTCAAGGGGAAAAAAAGCTCTGGCGCACCTGTTTCACAAACTAGTAGTGAGTCGGAGCAGAGTTGAGCTTCAGACAAGATTTGGAGTCTTATTTCCTGTTATTTGGACATCTTGCCTCTGATTGGCTAACACCAATGTGACTCTACCACTGACTCTGTTTGCTTTGCAACATTGATGTTTTATCTCCACAAATAACACAAGCCTGGATGAGTTCTGCTGTGTGGTGAAGTTGCTAATGCTAATGGTTAGCTTCTACTAGTAGAGACATTCTCTATTTCCTGGACGCTAAAACAAAAACAACCTTCCACGTCGTGAGTCACGATGGGTGAGTCCATGAACATTCAGTGACAGTGTGATGCACAGACATATATACGTAGACGCCCCGTGAACTGGCGCTGCCTATTGGAGCTGCTGTAGTGGCCACCCGCCATCTTAGATGGGTCTCCATACTTCCCCAGTGCATTCATTTCTACTGAGGAAGGTGCTTACCCAACTAAAAAACACATTTTGTCAAGCTTTTTCACAAAATCAGACACATGGTATGGCATGATAATTAAAATATCAATATAATTAAACAAAATCAATTAAAATATTAAATTCCATCAGGTAGGCTAGAAAAGTCAATAGTAATCCCACGTGATCTGTTTTCAATAGTACGCCTGTTGTTGCAAATGTAGACTGCACAAAAACGGGCATAGTTGCTCACTCTGCATCGACTTTGCGAGGAGGAGACCCATACAATATGGCGGCGACGCTGTTACGCTCTCCAGCACCCAATGGGGCGTCTACGTATTCATGTCTATGGTGTGACGTAGATCTGTCAGGCTTTTCAAATTAGGGTGTTTCTCAATCTCAAGGGACCTCGCTTTGATGCCTTGGTCCCGCCCCGGTTGCCTAGGAGATACGTCATCAGGAACCGCCAAGGCGTGTTCCAATCGGTTCTAATATTCATGTGCTTCCGAGGCGTCTGTCCTTCGTTTGCCTGCCGTTTAGCTAATTCACCAAGGATACATGCACAGTGCCTTGTTGCCTTCTCTTGGTCAAAAATTTCCCAGAATGCAGCGCGGTATTTTCAAACAGATGTGATCAGGAGCCGGCAGCAGCTACTTTGGGGGCAATTTTCCAGTTTAAATGTAAGTCAACTAATTGTAGCTATTGGGCTTATATGTAAAATATTTTTAGAGCCAAAGCAGTTATCTATGGTTGGTTGCTTAGTAGTGCAGCTTTGGTGGCTAGCAGGTACTAACTCACTTACACATGTGATTTAACCAATATAGACACAATTATAAAAGTAAAAGGCTTGATATACATCTATATTTAAACTTAACATGACTATAATGGGCGGGACGTCAACAGGGCGCGTAAGCAGGGGGCGGGCGCTGGTCGGCCGCGGTCACGTGGGACAAGTCTGTTCCATTTAACCGTTTTCTTTGACCAAGGAAGGACAGTGTCCTCATAAGCAAGGCGTCTGGCCTGGCAAGGCAAGGCGAGGTGTCTTGAGATTGAGAAACACCCCTAGAGTTTCAGCGTCTATTTTGTATCAGAAGCTAATGCAGGAGATAGGAGACTATTCATGTTCAGCCTGCATGCTAAACCGATGATAATCAGAGATAGTAATAATAATAATAAATGGGTTTTCCGTGAAGTTGACCTTTAAACATACACCTCTCTACCTCGAAGACTTTACAAATTAGATGACTTTAATTCAGATAATTATTGCTTTTGTCTGTGACCATGTGTGTTTGTTATCTAAATATCTGGAGAATCACCAGAATGAAACTCTCAGAACCGAACCACTGGATGAACGTCTACAGCCACAGCTAGTCAAAGTTAGCCAACACAAAGCGGCTATGACAATTCGTTTTACAGAGACTGATCTACAGTTTAAATGTGGTTTTAGCAGAGAGACTTGCCCACAATGGCATAAATTAAACTCTTAATAATAAAACTTTATTGCAGCAGATGAATGAATTCTTTATAGGAATAATAGGGCTGTAATTATTTAAAGTTAAATCTCTAAAATTCAGATGTTCACTCTAATCCAGTCCACATTCATTTTATGGCCCTTTTATCTTCTAATTTGGGTCACACAGAAAATGTCTAAAAATTTCCACCGTCTTCCTCGTGTTTAAGTGTTCAGATGACTTATTCCTTATTTTCTTTACGTAAATATTTGAGTCTAGCAATTTTTTTATTATGACTTATCAAGTCTTAGCTACTTTTGAAGAACACTTGCCTCCAAAAAGGTGGAACAAAAAAAGTTTGATTTATTGGTTCCAATGATTTGCCAAGGAAGCATGCAGCTAATGAAAGACAGCTGGAAGGTGTTTCTTTTATCAGAGGACAAGCTGCTGCTTGTATTCAGGCATGCTGAAGGCAGGATCAGTCAAGATATTCAGTCGTGACGAGTCATGCCTGTAGACACAAAACACTGGCAGGGAGAAAATAGAAAACAAAAACAGTTGATAGAAAGGTTCTTGAGAAACGGTTACATAAATCCTGGCCAGTTAACACCATTGGACTTGAGTAAAGGAAGTGATATTGTTAGAGAACGGCTCTCTTCAAGGAAGTGACATTCTGGAATTTTAAATGAAAGCATTCAGTTACTCAAGATCTTCATTAATAACGTTAACCAGACCTTATAATCCTGTGTGACTTCAAACCAGGCAGGTGTTGAAAGTGCTAATTGATGGTTTTCAAAGAGCATGCATGTCAGGTTAACTGGAGACTAAATTGTTCAAAGGTATGAGTGGGTGTGTGAATGTCTGTTTGCAATTTCCAGCCTATAATTGAGCACAGATTTGAAATCTTACCATAAACAGATAATAACTTTATTTGTGAGTAAAGAAATAACTTCAAAATGCACCACCTCTTGTCTGGGAGTTCTTTTTATTAAATATTAAACACATCCTCAGTTTCAGGGTTGATACAAATATAACTAACACGGGTTAGAAAACAATCAGCGGAAGTCAGGAAAAAAAAGGTGTTATATTGTTTTGAGAAGCGTTGTGAAGTGTTTCGTACACTAAGGCTAACAAAGATGTGCACCACATAAACACACGACTTCAGCCCAAAGAAGCATCACTGTTTGCTCCCTCTGAGCCAGGTTCGTTGCTGTCAAGTGTTTTGAAGAGCAGGTGGGCGTGTTTTTGAGCCTGCCGGAGCAGCACCTGCTCCTCATCGCTGGCCTCTGGTTTCTGCAAGATTTCCCCCAGTTTCCTGGCGGTGGTCTCGTGTTGGCTGACTGGTATGATCTTTCTCAAATGGGTCTGAAGAAAACCAAATAAGTCACAATAAACAGGATGCATTAATGTTCCATTTAACGCAAAACAGTCATTTTGTGCTTCAATTGCAAATGTCAGATTTCAAAGTGTTTCACAATCACACATTTCACCACAGATAAGGTTTCCTGTGGCGTTTTAGAGGAAGTAGACTCCGACAATTTCATATCGTGTTAAAAACCAGAAAAGAAAAAGTGATTGAACCAAATCTGTCTTTTTAATGGGAACAGTCGCGTCATCTGCTCATGCAGATGTAGTGAAAGTGTTTTGTGCAGAATTTAAACTGACCTCTAATGTTGCTTCATCCTTGTGCGGCGGGACGGGGGGAAGCTTGAGAACAGCCTGGTCTCTTATTTGTAAAATCTGCATAAACATAGAAAGTAACAGGGCTTTAGTGTGACGTGGTGCACGTCGTTTAGGAAAAACTGCTCTTCTCAGCAGCTCTTAAAGATAATGATTTGCTTTTACTGCACTGTCTGCTTACACCTGATTTCACAAGATCATTCTGCAGAAAAAAGGTTACATTTAAAAACTCTTTTTAGCTGAATAAGCATTAAATGTCTAGACTCTAGACTTTGTGCAGAGCTGCAAACCACTTTTGTGTCTTAAGTGCCTCCGCTCTGCTCTGTTCTGGCAGGCTTGATTCAATAAAATAAAAAATGCTCACAGTGCAAAACAAAAACAAAAAAATAGAGCTTGTGTAAAAACTCTAATCTATTGTTTTCTGTGTGTAATAACTAAATCTGATCTAAATGTTTTCAAAAGCACATTATGTTATACTTTTGGTTAAAAAGCCAATCATAATAATAATTGTCATTAACGTCCACACATTGAGCCTGATTGTGTTTTGCACCTGTGCAGCTTTCTTTTCCTCCTCCTCCAGCTCGTCTCTCAGCAGGCTGCATGTCTGCTCCAAAGATGCCGTCTGCTCCTCCATCTTCTCCAGAGCGCTGACAACACCCTTCAAGTCCTCCTGAGCAACATGTAACCAAACATATGCCTCCTCGCTTGACACTCAGCACTAAGGGGTTGGATTGGGGGGTTAAACCACCAAATAGTTCCCGAGCGCGGCCACAGCTGCAGCTCACCACTCCCCACCATGGGGATGGGTCAAACGCGGAGATGTAATTTCACCAGCGTGTGATGATGACTTGGGACTTTAACTTTAAAATGTCTCTTTTTAAAAATAAAAAAAAGTACAATCTTTGTCATCTCACTGTATAACTGCAGGATAATTTAGTGATCTGATGAGAAGCTTTGACTTTACCTCTAATCTAGAAATTCAAGACGTTACACCCTTAGCAGAGGGTTTTCAAGTTGGATAGTGCACCCAGACAATCAGCATCTATTAGGATGATTTAAATCAAGCAAAAACCATCAACCAACTAGAATGAGAAAAATAAAAAGCTGCCTTGTTCATGAAAATTTCCTTCCTGGATATTTGCATTTGAAAATTGTTGGTCTGCATGAGTTGCATTCTGTGCATGCACATCTGATTTTAGCTAGACACACTCGTTATGCACCAACAGTCCCACAACATATTAGCAACTGATGTCTTAATCAGATTCTGCAGCAGATCTTTCTTAATCTAGCTCACGTCTGAGGGGAAACCTCACAGATATGTGTGCAAACGGCTGGGTGCAGACATCTGTGTGTGCTCACAACATATAGAGATATAAACGAATGCTGGAGAAAAGCAGCTAAATGTGGGCGTCTCACCTTCAGGGATCTCAGAGTCAACTTCCCAGCGGCTGACTTCCTGATCTCCTCCTGGTGTTTCTGAGAGGAGTAAACCAAACGTTTGTGTTTCTGCTCCGGAGCTTTAATCTGTGTGCAATGAGCTAAAAACCTGAAAACGTTCAGGATATGCATCAGCCACACTAAATCACATTTAAGGATCAGAAATAAGAATTAACACAGTACAGGTTTAGTGGAAATGAAGACGTAAACTCATATTTAGATTAAGAACGTGTCAAGAAATGACTGGAAAACATTAAGGACTGTTTAGTGTCACACATTTGCATTAGTTAACTGGGATAAATGCGTATTTTTTACCTGTTTTTTAATATGTTCAGATGTTCCTGACTCGCTTTATCTTTCCGCTTCATAGCGAGGGTTGATCTGGCAACACAAAGAAAACAGTTATTTTAATGTTGTTAATCTAGATTTGAGATTATTTTAATCAGCTATGACCTTATTACTCATGTAAACCGCTCTGAACAGTTAGTAGAAACAGGAAATATCTGTCCTGAGCTTTTTTTTTTTCTGAGATGTTAACTTTATAGTTTTGAACATTTCAGCTGATTTTAGGGGTCTGTGCAAAAGTCATCTCATGGTTCATTTAATCATCCGTTTGGGTGGATAAGAAGGGTCAAGAAACATCCATAAAAATGTCAGTTTGCAGGTTTTTTCCCCAGCAGAGAAGAGCCAGAACAAGATGAACATCACAGCAAATCAGAACTAAAAACAAACCAGAACAACTATGTGCAAAATTATGAATTCAATCCAGAATGAGAAATGCATCTCTAAAATAATTTTCTAAGAAAAAAGAACAAAAAATAAATTTCAAAACAATACAAACACAGATACTAGAGCTTTGAATCCTACAGTTTGGCATTTGTCTTTTTCGTTAAACAGACTTAAACGTTGAAAATAAGCAACAATTTAAGCCTGACTCGTCAAACCTGTTTCTATAGGCCAGTTAAAGGTGTAGTGCACAGTGTTCCAGTGTCATTTCAAAACAGCCCAACAACTCTCTCCTCCTTAGAAAGCCACTTCTCCATAACACACTTTCTATCAGCTGGGGGAGGAGCTGCTGACCTGCTGGGGTGCTTTAAATCTCCAATGTGGTGGTTCTGCCCAAAGCTGAAGGTGATGAAGCTGGCTGCACACAGAACTAGCTCCACTCTGTTCAGCAGAGCTCTGCTGTATGATTAATGAACACGTGTAGATGAGTCTGCACATGATGGCTGACAGGTAGACAGTCTGATTACTGGTTTTAGCCCGAAACACAGAATTGGGTGGAGGTTTTTAGAGAATCTTACCTGAAAAACACGTTTCTCCCACATTTTTTTTTGTGCAATCACTTGTTCAATATAAAGACTTTTCCCTAAGAGATGATAAAAGTGGAATGAAGTATTATAATTATGTATTATGTGACCCTGAATTGTTCTTAGAATATATAATCAAACAATTATTTGCATTTTAAAAGCCCAATAAAATAGCTGAATTACTTTAATTCAGCAAGGGATGCATCAATACCGATACTGGTATCCCGATACCAGTATCGGTAAAAGTTAACAGATACCAGGTACTGTGACTTGTCATTTCTGTTGTAGTTTTCTATATTGACCAATAGGGGGAGCTGTTTTAAACATTGTGAATGAAAGCAGAAACAGGCTCACACCTGAAAATGCAGAGATGATTATTTTCATCAAAAAGAACCTGCCGCTCATGTTTACCAAAAAAGCTTAGTTCAGAGTCCACACTATTGCATGCTGACTAAAGTTTTATGTTTGAGTTAAATGTGGACACTGCGATAGGTTCATAAATGTTATGTTCATGAACGCTGGAGATGGTGCCAATTAGTTCATTTTGTTTGTAGAAAACTGCAATGATTTCATAGAAAATGGTTATTTTTCACCTAATGTGATCTCTATTAATATATTTTATATCTAACTCACCGTCAGAGAAGAAAATACAACCTGTATTCCAATTCATTGCATTTTTTTGTGTGGTAGAAGTATCGGTAATCGGTATCGGCGAGTACTCAGATCCAAGTATCGGTATCGTATCGGTTTGGAAAAAACTGGTATTGGAGCATCCCTATTCAGCATGCAAACAATAAGACAAAATGCCTACCGTATTAATTTAACCAATATCAAAACTAAAAATGTTTACTAATCTTAGGCTTATTTTAGCAAAGATTACTTCAGCAGTGCAGAATACGGTTTAGCCTACAGGGTGGGTGGTGAAGGGCTAGATGTGATTAAATCTCATTTGAGTTACAGGATAATAAAGGATGATATTCTATGGAAAATTGATTTTAAATTATTTAACAGGTGAGGCTCACATAATCTGTTACTATGGTAACCGTCGTCCCTCGTTTTAGGATGGAAAACACTTTCCTCCTTGGAACAAGGCTGATATTCAGAGCAAACACAAAAAAGTAATGTCTCTAAACACGCTGAATGTTAAACTCACAGTATTGATAAGTCCATTATGTTCTCCATGGCACAAATAGAGGAAGGTGGGAGGACCTTCCACTTGTCTTGACCTTTCACCTTCTTGGGGACTGAACGCAGACCTCCTTCAGCTAACATGAACAAAACATAAATCATAATGATACAATCTCAGGTGACATATTAGCTTCGTATATCAAGACTGTAATCTGGATCCTAACCTTTTCTCTTCTGTGGAGGTTTTGAGTGGGTAGGAGAATCGTCACTTTGCTCTTGGTCCTAAAATAACATCATGAAAACGTTCACTAGACAATAAATTAGTCAGTGTGTTCATCCGGTGTGTTTTGTTCTCACCCTATTCGATGTTACTTTAGCTTTCTTCTGGGATTTCTTTCTGCTAGGTGCCTTTGATGAGGTCCGGTTAGAACCCCGTACAGGTTTCATATTGCTAACAAGTAAAACGCACTTCGGTAAAGTTTAGCACTTAGCTGTCTTTGCTAGCTCGATGACGCGGCTGACTAAACTCACTAAAGGACAATGAAGTCTGTGAAATATAGAACGAAGGTTGTGTAAGAATCCAAATTGTATCAAACAACCTGGATGTCTAACAAATTAAAATAACCACGGATCTGTTACCAACTGGGTCTGGCTTTCGCGCTGGTGTTTTGAACGGAGGTACAATGTGCGCATGCGTTTATCTTCTTCTTCTGCAATGGCGGGCGCCAAGCAACTTCAATGTGCACTACTGCCACCTACTGGAGTGGAGGGTAGACCGAGAGACTAAACCAGCATCCCTACCCGCCGGTGTCCATCAGCGGGTTCAGGGCAAAGACTATATAAGGTTCAGGGGTTGCCGCCACGACGGGCACCGATGACCCTGCGGCCGCATCTCCAGTCGGCCGCCTTGATAGTGGAGGCACGGAATATGGCCCAATGGGACTCGATGTCCCCCGCCTCCCCCAGAACGTTTAGGTGGGAATTGAAGCTCCTTCTGACAGGAGACTCTGCCAGATGTTCCCAGCAGACCCTCACAATACGTTTGGGCCTGCCAGGTCTAGCTGGCATCCTCCCCCACCATCGAATCCAACTCACCACCAGGTAGTGGTCAGTTGACAGCGCCCCCCTCTTCACCTCAGTGTCCATTAAGACATGCAGCCGCAGATCAGATGACATGACAACAAAGCAGATCATCAGGCTGTGGCCCAAGGAATTCTGGTGCCAAGAGCAGATGTGGACACCTTTATGCCTGAACATGGTGTTTGTTATGGACAAGCCATGACCAGCACAGAAGTCCAATAACAAAACACAGCTCGGATTCAGATCAGGGGGGCCGTTCCTCCCAACCACACCCCTCCAGGGCTCAGTGTCATTGCCCATGTGAGCATTAAATAATAATAATAATAATGGCTTGGACTTATAAAGCACTTTTCTCAGCACTCAAAGCTCTTCCATTATTCATTCACTCTCACATTCACAAAATGCTGGTGATGGTAAGCTACCATGTAGCCACAGCCGCCCTGGGGCGATCTGACAGAGGCGAGGCTGGCATTTCGCGCCATCGGCCCCTCTGACCACCACCAACACAGGCAAGTTGGGTGAAGTGTCTTGCCCAAGGACACAACAGCAGAATACCCCTGGCAGGAGGGAGGCTACCCTCGCGTTCACTGGGGTAAACCCCAACATTCAGGCACCAAGATGAGGGGAAACTAGTATGCCCACCCCAGCTCGGTGTCTCAGTGGGGGCAACTCCAGAGTTGTGTCCAACCCCTCTCAAGGAAACTGGCTCCGGAGCCAGAGTCATGAATCGAGGTGAGCCCAACTATATGTAGTTGGAACCTCTCAACCTCAGACATCAACTCAAGCTCTTTCCCCACCAGAGAGGTGACACTCCATGTGCCAAGAGCCAGCTTCTGTAGCTGAGGAACAGAACACCTTCAGCTACCACTCATCTCACATTGCACCGGACCCCTTGGCCCCTCCACGAGTAGTTAGCCCATAATTGTGGATTTTTTTGTAGAAAGTGATTACAGCATCCAAGATCCCACTGAAAACAAGGACTTAAAATAATTTGTAGATCTTCTAAAGACCATGCCAACCCTGGATCCAGCTGATTGAATCCTTCCTGATGATTCTCTGAACCACAAGTTTGTCACCTTGGAGCACGATGCTCATGCCAGGAACGTTCCTTCTGTCACAGTGACACATAGGATCACAACAGGATGTGGAAACCCAGTGCTCCTCTTGTAGATATTGGTCGTAGCTTAACACATATTGATCTATGAAGGCAGTAAAACATTCATGCTCCTTGTTGGTCAAGAATCAAAACCTTCAAGTTTTATAATCAACGACATACAGAATGTAGTTTTTATTACTTATTTTTTCACCAAAAAAAAAAACATTTTAATGAAAAATGACACTAAAATGCAAGTTAGGAAAAAAAAATCTCAGATGGGCTTAAAAGGTTGGAACATTTTAAAATTCTGCTTGTGTGGTCCAGAAGGTGTCGCAGCACTAAACTGTCCTTCCTGTCTGTCACACCCTCCCTGGATAATGAAATTTGCCTGAAAAGCGTCCATGATTACGCAGGTCGAAGGGACTGAGAACCTTCCTGATACCCATCATGTTGCCCTGTGCAATCCGCTTAAAGGTCCAGGGATTCTGGTTGTTCTGCTCCATTTCAGCCTGCATTGTCAGCATCTCTGCATGACTTTCTTTGCTCATAACCTGAAATGAACAGAATGGGGGAAAAATAATGGAGATGAAGGTAAAAATATCATGCAAAACAAGACAGTAGGAAAATCAGGTATACTGTCTTGACAGGAACGATGTACAACTAACAAGGTATCAACATGATCATCAGCTCAAACATACAAAATACAGTAAATGAAAACAATTCAGTGTGTGTGAGAGACAACTAAAAGTAGGAAGTGGCAACTCCATCTGTGATCTCACCTTGGCTGGAAAAGGCAGCTTCTTGGCCACTTCAGACAGGATGTGCTCAACCTCCCCCAGCTCCACCCTTCCTCCCATCTCTATGATCAAACGTCCACACCGAACCGGGGTCACGTAGTGATCGATGGCTCCTTTACCGCCACCCATGCGCTGGCCCAGACCTTTACGGGTAATGGGTTTATACGGGGCATTGATGCGCCACCTTGCGAACGTCGTTTTGGGATCCATCTTGCGGTTAATCGTCAGACGGATCATCTCTAAATGACCCCAGTGCAGATAGCCCCCACCCATTGCCTGAGCATCAGAAAGGGAGAAAACTAAATCTCATGATTCAATTAATTGCTTTGAATTTTTAACTGGAAACTTGAGCTTTACTTGATATCATTCTGTTCCACAATAAAGAAAAACACAAGAAAGTCTAAGTTTCGTGTGATTATATTAAAAAGTTTAAAATATGTAACAGCTAACTGTGCTTCAGTTATCACTCGACAAGTAAGTCTGCATTCATAAAAGCACTCACCACAATAGCATACTGTCCATTTTTGAAGGTGTTTGCAGCCTTTGCCGGGCCTTGGATATCCCGCAGCTTCTTCATCTCTTTCTTGGCCTTTTTTAAATTTGGCACCTTGTTCAGAAACTTCAGTTTGGGTTTGTCCGGCAGAAACACATCTTAAAATCAAGGAGGGAAAAAAGCACAAAAACTCATTTTAAATGAAGTTATTGAACAATAAAATCCAAAGAACACGATGAACTTTGACATGTTTTTGTCTCCCCACTGTTTAGAGATGTTTGTGGGGTTATTTTTGATTCATTACTTTGTACAATGGCCCTGTCTTTAACCTCACGGACACCAGCCAACATGCCGAAGCTAAATAAAGAAATCACAAATATTAAGAGGATAATTAATTACCGCTGTAATCAGGAGTTACTTCGTACGTCTTGAGCCCAGCAGGGAGGATTTTCAAGTAGCTCTGTAAAGGAACTGTTGAGGACAAAAACACCAGATTTAGCAGGGTTGCTGAATGTCATCGCTACAATAATGTTGCCTTTCTTTTGTATTGATACAAAAATAATTCTCTATGCAATTCATAGCTAGATTTCTGATTTCTGTCAGATTTCAGTTAATATTAACTTATTTGTAACAAAATGTACAAAAAAGTAACACTGAAGCATTGGCTTGTTTCTATTTAATCATACAACAGTTTCTATATTCCAAAGTAACAAAATCAAACTTCTCCACTAATTAGAAATGTAATTAAAAACAAGCATGTCTGAATTATTTGTCAGTGCAATACACTACCAAGTCAAAGATATGGAAACACTGATATGGCACTATTTTTCTTTTCTAGATTAGGGAGTTACAATAATACTTTATTTTTACACTACTGCTATTATTGTCTCGTTTTTCATGGTTATTTGTCTCGTGTGCTTTAGCGTGTCATATTGTGCTCATTTCATGTTATCTTATCTGTATGCTTTTCTACTTCTGTGAATTGAATTGGAATATTTCCACCTCATGTAGCATCGGCAGCAGCTAGCTAGTTACCTTGCTGGTGACCGTAGACTCTGCAGACTCCTGTCAGTCCGCCGACCGCAGACTTAATAAGGGAAATCATAATGTTAAAGCTAATATAAATACTTAAATTTTCTTACGTGTGGCCCACGTAAAGTTTTTACTGATTTAGCTCTCAAACACACCATCTAAACAAGGTCGCTGCCATAGCTGACACTTCCGCCTGAAGACAACACATTTCCGGTATAGAGGACTTTCAGAATAAGATGACATGCTTCCCGCTCTACAAACCAAATTTTAGGTTAAATTCTCCTCCGTTTTGTTTAGGTTTTTTTCTTCACGAATACGTTTTTGTTTATGTCGTATTAAAGTTATTCTGTTTAATTGCTATCAAAAGCATTCTTTAAAAAAAAAAATTCTGCCATGAGCCAGTGCAGTGGAAAATACAAAGTCCACACAAAGTCACTAATCAAAAATAAGATTTAAACTTACAACGCTCTAAAATAACTCAATAATAAACCGTGTGCAGAAATAACGGAAGAAAATAAACACTTGTTTATTGTAGTACATTGCAACAGTGGATTGAATTTCTTTGCAGATTGGACTCTGAAATGTAAAATAGCTCAGGACAATTTCACAAAGTTCATCATATCTATGAGTTTTAATCACATCCATAAGCATTTACAGATATCCTTATGTCAAACATTTTTCTATTGCAATAACAACTGTACATTAAAAAACTGACATTATACGTTTAGCTACTGCAAAAATGCAGTGAAATATGTCAATGAGAAAACGGACCAAAGCTGTAGCAAAATAAATTAACACAACAAACGTTTGCAACTCGGACACAGTTTTTACCTGAACTTATCTGTTTCTTATTATTCTCCAGTTAGTGACAGGGCCACTTTGGGATGATTTTGAGAGCAATTCCACACAGCTGAAGGTAATTACTCTAAATCCCATGATAGAGAAGATCATATTTAGGAATATTTTTAGGATCTATGGGACTCTGGACAATCATTTTCCCCCTCATGGCTCCTCTGTAAATCACCTCAATCAAGTCTATGAAATCTTGTTTAGTTTTGAAACTGCCAACAAACTTGGTATGATCTGGAGACCTAAAGGGGAAAAATAACAGCAACAATTAACATCTTCATAAGTTCGATTTCATTATTTACAGTGCATAAATCTGTTGACTGATATGATGGATTTATGCATTAAAATAACACTTTAAATATCCTGGAAAGCCTAGATAATAATGTATGACCATACAAGTCATTTTAGCTAACTTATTTATTTTTACGCAAACAAAAAACTGTTGGGCTGCAGAAACGCTGATCTGTTAAAAGCAGATGGTTAGCAAAAGTCAAAATTTCACTGTATTTCTCTCCCTAATCTATATTATTAGTTATTTAATACAGAAGTAAACCAATCATGAAATAAACATGAAACCATCCATCTAATGGTGCACAATCTACAATTTGGTTTGAAAATACTAATGCTCGTACCCATAATCCACTTTCATGTGCTGCCCATTAAAAAAGAAAACAGTTGATGGTATGTAGCTGATGTCAAAGTATCTCGTGTAAATAGGAGCTTTTTCTACATCAACGATATAGATGGACGCCATGTTGCTCAGGTCGTGGGCAGTTTTCGATAACTGGAAGAAAACGAAGTACATAATTAGCTACAACAAAGATAACATTATTAACATGTTTATCATTAACGTGGAACTTACAATCTCATCCAGCTGAAGACAAACCGAGTCATCATCTCTTCCGAACCTCAACACTACCACTTTTTCCGCTACACATTTGATAGTTTCATCAATATCTTTTTTGCACGTCAATTTAGGTAAAAGAAAACTCATGTTTGATGCTAACACGTTTGCTTGCTTCGACTGACAGGAAGTTACCTATGTTTTCTCGTGCAACCACGTAACATGTCCGTCTAAAAACGAGATAAAAAGTTACTCAACGTTAATGTAAAATGTATAATTTATCTTTAAACAAATATAATACTTACGTTATTTTATTATTAGATAGATTACATGTTTTTTCCTGATACATGCGTTTGTTGTTATGACTTTTGTTTTATATGTTTGATTGCTAGTACGACACATTAGAATGTAACACATCGTAACAACGTGACCTTCCAGGAAGCTTATAAAAAGATACATGTGGATACTTCTTGGTGGTTGTTTTTAAGATATGCGACACAACGTAATTTGTGATAATTTAAGGAAAGGGGAGCACAGAAGAACCGCGTCGGTAACGATATTTTGGGGATTTCCTCTTATTTTCTTTTCCTTGTTTTTTTGACTGAAGCAACGTTTTAGCTTCATTATTTACAATGTTGCGACTGTTTACATCCAGACATTGTAATTTATTCTTTAAAAGTACTTTTGTAACATCCCAAAAAGAGCTGAGACGTTCTCTGTGGTTCAACACAGTCAAACTTTACAGAGCATCTATTCCAGTTGGTCACTTTTGCACCAAGAGCTCCAAAGATGCCCCCAACATTGAAGGAGTTGAATCTGAGCAGACAGAAGTAATCGATCTGGACAAATGGAAGTCTGTGATGAGATCCCAGGCTTCATTTCAGGAGCAAAGACTTCCTGGAAACAAGGAGCCAAGTGAAGATGCTGGTATCCTGAATGAAACTGGTGCAGATTTAAAGGACAGTTCCTCCCTGGAGGCAACTCGGGAACTGGTTTCAATGTGGCGACAAGCTGGGAAGCTTGTGCCTCAAGAGATGACTGAGGAGGAGGTACAATCACTGGCAAATCTCACCACCAAGTCCTCACGGAAGAAATACCTGAAGTACCTAGCCATCAGGGAAGGCCACAAACTGTCCCGCAAGGAAAAGCAGCAAAAGAAAAAGGCCGAAAGAGAAGCTTCATGGAACGAGAAAAGAGAGTTGAGTGTGGAAGGAGACGATCAAGATGGACACGGATTAAAAAACACTATAGTTCTCCAGTTCTGGGACCGTTCCCTGGACAAATTGCTGTCCTGGAGAACAGCCCAAGCAATGGTCTTTGGACAACCTCTTGTGTTTGACATGAGCTATGAGTCCAACATGTCCAGGCGGGAGATAGAAAACACAGTATCGCAACTGTTGGAGGTGGAGGGGTGCAACCGGCGTGCCGCCGATCCTTTTCACCTCCACTTCTGCAACCTGCAGCCAGATGGGCCCTACGAGAAGGAGCTGGTCAAGCGGTACAGTGCAGAAGCCTGGGAACGCCTGCTTGTTACCAGCACCAAACAGCAGTATATTGATCTGTTCCCCAGAGAACAGCTCGTATACCTCACTGCAGACTCTCCTAATGTCCTCCGTACCTTTGATCATTCAAAAGTCTACATTATTGGAGCGCTGGTAGACCGGTCCATCCAGTCAGGCTTGTCACTGGCCAATGCCAAGCGTCTGAAGTTAGCTACGGCCCGTTTACCACTGGATGAGTTTCTGCACTGGGACATGGGAGCCAAAAATCTGACTCTGGACCAGATGATTCGCATCATGCTCACCATCAAAGATACTGGAAAATGGGAGGAAGCATTAAAGTTTGTTCCTACGAGGAAACACGATGGCTTCTACCAAAATCTGACACGTACAGAGAATGCCAGTAACAGAACCAGAACTCTCACAAATCACAAAGGGTTGGGTGGGAACAGGAATTCCACCAAAATACGCACTTCACCGAAAAACAACATGGAAGGTAGAAAAAGTGCAAATAGTTACAAGGTGTGGTGGCAGGATGAGTGAATTCATCGTAACTGACTGTAAAACATTGTTTTTCTTATAACTTAAAAGGTTAAATGTAATACATGCTTTGAGTTTAATGCAGGCTGAACAGATGACGAGAACAAGCTGTATTCAAAAGGTAGAAACTTCTTTGGTCTTTATTTAAGTCCACAGAAATCAAAATGTATAAATAAGTTTGTAATACTTTCAAAATAAAAGAAACTTTACCTCTTATGGCAAAGAGACTTCTTTATACAGATGAAATGAACCAAAATATTGTACAACTGACTTAAAAAAACAGGTGTTTATGGTAATAAAGTTAATTTAGTCTAAAGCAAAGAAAAAAATTAAATAACGTGACTTAAAATTATTCATCACAATTCGTTTAAATCCAATCAGGTTTTGTTTTAGCAACAACACTGTCCAATAAAGATCGATGTTCCATCGGTCCATTTTAAAAACACTAACATTCAATTCTTTACAGCAAGTTGGAACTAAACATATTGATACAGTATTTTAATAGTTTTCAAAATCTCAAAGTACCATCAAACAGAAACCATCCTGCTATTTAAGAAGCATCCACACTTTCATGAACCGCGTGCAAGTTATCCATTTAGCTTCATAGTCTAAACGATTCACATATCAGCCTATTTCCTCAGCTGACGAAAAAAAAAACACTGATCCAGTTAAATATGTGGAATTTTCCCACATTTGTCCTCCATGTAACACTTTAGGCTGCCCATCCTACCAATAAACATGGTTTAAACCAGGCTACAATAAAGCTGAAATGATTTCCTATTATTGCATTAGAAATCCAGAACAAATCACTTATTTATCTTCTTTGAATTTCAGATATTTTTAAATCATCTGAATTGACAAAACCGGACAAGTTTTTGTGCAATGAAATCAACCAAAAAAAAAATAATGTCCCGCCAGGTTTTGTGACATAAAAGTGATGTCCAGTAAACCAGATGAAGATCTTGGCACCTCTACAGCACTATGATGTCCCCAGAGCAGCGCTCGCAGCAGTTAAATGTAATATTCTCATAGCGAGTGTAAGGGTGAAACCTGCCGATGCTCTTCTTATTGTTGAGGAAATTTGAGGAAGTCGAATCTGTGTGCTGAGGCTCCGCCTTGTTTTCTGAACAAGTGATTGGATTTAAAATCTTCAGCACCTAAAGGACAAAAGCAGTGTGTTTTTTTTACTGATTTATTGTCTGACAGATATGAGGAATAAAAAAACAACTGTAGTGGAGATAAGTGACTTAGAACTGGTACCTTCTCAGCCATCTTCTCTGCTGGTGTGCTACAGAGCTGCTCTGCTGCTGCGCTGCTGCTCTTCGTCACACCGCCGCGGCTGCTGGTGTTCTTACCCAGCAGGTGGGAGTTGATGGCATCTGCCAGCTTGTGATTAGCTGCAGCCAGCTCTCCCATGCAGAGGGGCTGTGCACTGGGATAATACGTCTGCTGTCTGCCCCACTGCAAAGACACCAGGAGCTGTTCCAGAGACCTGGTTGGTAACGAGACAGGCAGTGTCAGCCCACTGACCAGATTCATCGATAAAAACCTCTCCTGTGCACAAACTGCTTGCAATTTAGAGTATCCTAGATGGCAAGAATAGTCATGATTCTATGAGAAATTCCATGAATTGATTTTGAGAGTTAACAGGAAAATTTGGGAGAGGTTGTGAAAAACTGACTAATGATTCTGTCACCTGTGAGTGAGCATCATGTCCCTAGTGAACTCTTCTCTCTCCAGCAGCAGGTCCTGGATCGCTCCCTGTGCCTCTCTGGTTTGTCTCTGCAGAGCTGCTCTGGCGTTTGTCAACTCCTCTGCCATGACTCTGAAAAAAAATGAAAAATCACATTTGTGCTAATGTTAATTCAACATAATAAATGTGTTTGTGTTATGGTGTTCTAACATACACTAATCTCATCTTTATTACATTCGCCCATTTAGAATTATGACAACTATTTTGATATAATAGGAGATATAGAATTTACAATAAACACTTCTCACCTGCTGGCCAGGAACTTGCTCCTCCAGACGTCACACTGGATGCTCATGCGCTCCAGCTGCTCTGCTGTGTGTGCCAGACTTCGGCCCAGAGCCTCATTCTCCAGGATGAGCTGGTTTTTCTCCCGGGCTTGACGCTCAAATTGGTACTCGAGGTCGTCCCCAACAGATGCTACCAGCAGTTTCTTTAGCTCACGATTCACCTGGCATACAGCATTAAGAAAAGTCAATAAAAGCTTTTTTGGGGGGGAAACATGGCTAAAAGAGCTAAGCCAAAAAAAAATCCCCAAATTTGAAGAAATTTAAGAAAAGTTACTACATGTATAAATGAACACATGAATATTCTGTAAATTTTACAACACTTGTCTTCCCTGTCCATGTAATCAGTGTCTTACCTCTGTTTGCACACGGAGCTGATTGGAAAGACCTTCCTTGTCCTGCAGAAGCCTGCGTTCAGAGTTCTGCAGCTTCTCCAATTGTCCTCTCCAATCTTCCACCAAAGGTAGCGGAGGAGAGCCCTGCTCCTCACCCTGCTGCCCTGCCTCTCCTTTTCCTTCAGAGGGTCCAGTTCGGCTGCTCCGGATGATGGCAGCTCGTGGCACGATGATCCTCACAGCATCCACCTCTGTACAGGCCTCTCGACTCACCTTGCCCAGGTGGAGAACCCCGAGAGGCTGCGGGGTAGCAGTGGGTGTAACATGAGTGGACTTGGGGCTGTGTTTTGGACTGGCTATCTTGAGGAGAGGGACTTCAGGTGAAACTGGTGGCAGCAGGGTGTCATTGTTAACCTCTGAGACAGCTCGTGGTTTTTCAGTTTCCATGCCATCACCAGGGCCTCGAATAGGCACACCGGCAGAACCTGGAAAAAAAAAGGATAAAGTCTATAGGTAATATTTCTACATATGTTGAGTGATTCTAAATCGACATACATATCAGGATTGGCTGCCCTAAAATCAGGTGTGATTATCCTCATCTGGTGCTATTATTTTGTATTGAGAGCTTAAAAGTTAGGTTCTGTGAAACTTCTGATAACTTTATGTTCTTATGGATCTTTCTTAATCACCATCCTCCATCAAACCAGTTTTTTTACCACTGACTTTTTTAAAAGTAACTATATTTTAAGATGCTCATTTCACGCTAATTCCCCCCATTTCATCAAAAGACTTCACATAAACCACTTATATAAATGCTGACTGGAAGAAAAATCAGAACTATTTATGAATACAACCTCAGATCACTTAGAAGTATGTTTCATCAGCCTGCTGAGATTAAATATATGGAATTTAAGGGATCATGTTAAAATACAAACCTCTCACAACAGCTGTCATGGTGGTGGCGAAGAAGGTAGCTCAGGCAAAACCCCGGTGACTCCTTGTCCTGTGGTAAATAAGAGTAGAAACACTAGTTTGGTGTCAACATTGGCATCATATTGCTTTCATCAAAGGAAGACGCTGGTCAAAGGTTAACTTTACCAGATGATAACGTTACATGATATGAATAGCAGGCTGATAAGCTAGCTTGTTAGCGGGTTGCTAAGAAGCTTTTGAAGAAGTAAACGAGCAAAAAAAAAACCAACAGCATCAAGGATAGTGAACATCAGTTATTACGCGATGGTTTACTGTTCGCCGCGTGTCAAATTAGTGGACTAAACAATATATTATTAGATGATACCTGTTTAACAAGGGGAAAGAATCCGATCTTTGCTGAATTGTTTATTATTCCACAGTTGTTGTCTCGCGAGAAGAAGAGGGAACGTGATGCGCACACACCAGTGTTGCGTCGAAATGCCTCCCCCCTCCTCGCCCCGCGACAGCTTTGGTCCGTCTCTCCATATTTCGTTTGAAACAATAAGATAGTTTATATATATATAGGTCTGCTTTATTTTGTTTACAGTAGCAATAAAAACACTTTCTCATGGCTAAAATCACCGTTACAGATAGTTTCCCCTGTGTTCAGCAAAAGATTATGATCATACATTTGTCAAAAACGTACAACTGGCTCATAACTTCCATAAATACATATCTTTAGATTGTTATTATTTTGCACCACAATATTTTTTTTTAGCTGGTTTGAGAACTACAGTATGTAAACATGAAATAGGGGACACATTTCCACGTAACACCAGCAAAACTTTATTTTCCCCTTAGAAAAATGTTTTGTAGTATTGCTCATACAAAAACTAAGCTCAGATTTTGAACGTTTTAAAAACATTCTTGCACAAAAAGCAAGTAACTGGTTATTTTTGTACCACAGCAAGAAATGCCAAAACTAAGTAAGCGGAACCTTTGATGCGCGCCTTGATTTTCTTTAGGGAAGAAAATAATGCTACAAAAACGCATGAATTCGTGCCGTTTCTTTGTACTCTTGTTGTAGTTTTGTTGCAAAAACTCAGTAAAGTGAGCTCTTCGTGTATTTCGTTGAAGTTTTGAGTTGTTGTTGCTAATATGGGAGTGCACGGACTGTGGAGGCTGTTGGAAAGTACAGGGAAACCCATCAACCCCGAGACTCTGGAAGGAAAGATTCTTGCTGTTGGTATCCTTGCTCTGAGATGATTTATTTCTCATTTGTTGTTATTCACTGTTGCCATTTAATCTTTTATGCTTTTTAAAATGATTTAATGTTTCTGTTTGCTGCTGAGCCATGTATTAACTTTAATTAGACACCTCCAGACATCAGTATATGGCTCAACCAGGCAGTGAAGGGGGTGAGGGACCGTGAAGGCAACAGTGTCCAGAACGCCCACCTCCTCACTCTCTTCAACCGCATCTGTAAACTGCTTTTCTTCCGCATCAGACCAGTTTTTGTGTTTGATGGAGATGCTCCACTGCTGAAAAAACAGACCCTGGTGAGTCAGTTATAGATGGTAAAGGTAAACCTCACCTGTGTTTTTAGTTAACACTATGCTTGATCTGGTTCTGTAGGCTCTGAGGAGGCAAAGGAAAGAGGAGTTGACCCGTGAGTCCAAACAGACCAATGAAAAACTTCTGAAGACATTCTTAAAGAGACAAGCTCTCAAAGCTGCACTTGGAGATAAAAGGTAGGCATTAGGGGGAGTTTGGTACATGATTGTTGTTTAAGTTGATGGTTGTAATCTTTATAATAATGGACTAAATATCCCACATTTCCCCCACTGCCACAGTAAGGATCAGCTCCCCAGCCTCTCCAGCGTGAGGAGGGATGAAGTGGACGACATGTACGTTCTGCCAGCGCTGCCTCCTGTAGAAGAAAAGGATAAAAGCAGGTCAGAAATTGAGAATGTTTCCAATTATGAGAGATGCAATAAAACACTGAAGTCTGTCAGAATTGGATAATATTCAGCATGATCTGCACGGTCAGTGATCAGCCAGTCTGAAACTCAAATATCCCTTTTTTTTCTGTGAGCACATTTTAGCCGTGTCATAATTTTAAAAAATCTGACATATTTCTCAATCTGTGGTAAATTGACAACCTGTCCAGGGTGTCCCCTATCTCTTCCTTGGTGCCTGTTGGTGTGACCCTAGTCAGGATAAGCAGTTAACAATGAAATAATTTTTCTAAATCTGGGAACCAACAGTTGCTAAACACTAATTACTGATAGTAAAAACAGATCGAAAGTTAACTGTAATCAACATCATAATTTATAGGTAATCAGAATGTGAAAAATCATGCTCTTCTCTTTGAAATAAATTAAAATTGGCTGAAATCAGTGTCAGTAGGGCAGAGATGCTCAAAAATCAGACATCAGTATTGACCCTTGAGACTAAATGACTTTTTTCAATCAGTCAAAACCTTAATTTAACCTGGATAAGTCTCACTGACACTAAAAATCTCCTTTTTCAGGCAAAGACAAGCAGGAAGACGTGTTTCCAGACACATTCACAGATAAAGAAAGAAAGAAGAGCAGTAAAATAACAGCAATATCAGTAATGAGACTGATCTAAAACCGATAGTGTCATAAGATGCTGTCATAAAAACATTCATAGGAAGCCCAATTCTGTTCCCACTTTAGGGATTTCAAGTAGATAGAAATGAGATGATCTGAGATTATAATCTCCAAAAAGTTTCTGTGTGACGAAGGTCTGGAGATATTAGGGAAGGTGTCCAATGAAGATATGTCAGTGTTGAAGTCTTCACAGAGACAAGGAAGTCCAGCCAACTCGCTCGTGCTGCACACAGTGATTCATCAAAACTTTCATACCTGTTATAAATCTGAAAGCAAACTGATTATTAGCAAAATGATAAGTTACTCTCTAAAAGGAGAGGATGAAACATCTTAAATTAATTAATGTGTCCTTTTTCTTTCACACTAATTAGAGTTAAGTTAACTAAGTCCTAATTATCCTTGATCAGAGACGAGATGGTTTTAATCGTTCACTTTGGTTCTGAAAGTTCACATAAACTCATTGTTTTGGCTGTAATATTGTAACTAATCATTTAACTGAGGTTTATTCTCCTTGCAGCTCAGAGGAGGAGGAAGAGAGAAAAGAAAATGAGGATATGGTTGACAGCGATCACACATATGAGGTAAAACATGAATAAATCATTACATAATAGACGAGCATCACTGCTTAAACAGTGTCTGCTAAAGGGGGATTTCAAAAAATAAAACAGGAATTTGTAACTTTACTGTCAAATAGTACAAAAACACAAATTTAACTCTGTTTGCAATTATTTATTCTAAGTTTAAATTAATTTAGCAACGGTAAGACACTACTGGTGGGTAATCTGTAAAACATAATGAATGAATTCACCCTCGGGTAAGTCGTGTTGAAAGCCAGACTGCTTCTTGTTTCTCAGGAAGAGCTGTACGAAGATCCGAACTCGGTGGACATCAACTCAGAGGAGTTTACCCACCTGCCTCCTGAAATGAAGCACGAGATACTTAAAGAAATGAAAGAGTTTTGCAAAAGACGCCGAACCATGATTCACAAACCTCCAGAGGTACATTTATGTCTGATTTATGCCTCGCCTTTATGTCCTACTTTTTTAATCACTGACTCCTATTCCTCTTCCCTCAGTGTTCCGGGGACTTTTCTCAGTACCAGCTGGCCGGCCTGCTGCAGAGGAACCGTCTGAACCAGCGTCTGGAGGGTGTGGAGAAAGAGATGAGCCAGCGTAGCGCTGGTGGAGCTCCGCAGCTCTGCCCCGAGGATGGAGACCAGCAGAGTCGCAGCATAGAGGCAAACCGACTGGTTTCAGAAGACAACTCGCATTACATTCTTATTAAAGGTGAACAGATGTGAACTTGTGTTTAAAATAATCAGATTTTCCCCACAAAATATCATCAGTGATTTCAGGTACCTCCTACTTTTTGCACACAAAGGCTCCAAACAGAAGGAAGCCATCTCAGACGGCGGACCTGCATCTGCGCTTTGGTCTGGAAAGTCCTTGTCGGCCAGTAGAAGAACTGCAGACAGACCCGAGCCTCTGTGGCGACCTGTCGGTGAAGAAGAGATGGAAGTGCAGGCTTCTTCCTCAAAGCCCTCTGTGTCTGACACATCTCAGGGAGACGCAGCTCCACCTTCACCTCGAACCCTCAAGGCAATCCAGGCTGCCATGAACGACAGCTCCGATGAGGAGAAGATCGACCAGGAGAAGGAGCAAGGCAGCGTGTCTCCACGTACTCTCCTGGCAATCCAGCAAGCTCTAACCGAGGAGGGAGACGGAGCGAGTGGCTCGCCCACCAAGCTGCAGACGAGTCTCCATCCCGCTGTGCCCCAGGTGGTGATTAGCAGCTCAGACGAGGAGCCGCAGCCCTCATCCAAAGAAACATCTGAGTTTGAAAGAAGCATCACGCGCCAAAGTTCTGACAGTTCGCTTGACAGCAGCTCCGAAGAGGAGATGGAGGAAGTGATCGGACAGAGAAACAAAGCACTCCGACTGGCAGCGTTTCAACATAGTCCTAAGAAGGAGGCGGAGTCAGAGGAGGAGCTTTTGAAAGCATCAGAGAAAGTTGAGAAGCCAGAATCAGACCAAAAGAGTCAGAACGCATTAATCATCGGTCTTCCTTCTCAGCCAAGTGAAAAACCAGCCAGCACCCTGACGGGCATCCATCCTGGAGTCACAGAGGAGAGGAAAGAGAGGCTTCATGAAGGTCTGGATGGGACTAATGGAGATGAGGTGAAGCCAGAGAAAAGCGAGGACAGCGGGTCGGAAGGTAAACGTTTTAAACCCTTTTTGATGTTTGTCAGATCAATAAATGTAAAAATGTGTTTGCACGTCTTTTTGTTTCCCCCAGAGAGTTTCATTGAGGTTGCACAGGAGGAAAGTAAAGATGGATGTGCAGACGATTCAGCTGTTGGAGAGCAAAGACCTTCAGAAGAGCTCCATGAGGATGTGACGGGGTCAGAGGGAGGTTTAGCCGAGGTTCCTGATAATCCAGCTCCCGGCTCAGAGGAAGAGGAGGAGTCGAGGAGTCAAAACCAAGAGGAGGAGCCGGAGGAGAGAAGAGACACAGAATCCAAACCAGCAGCCAGTGAATGGGAAGACATCAACGTGGTGAGGATTTACTCCACAACACTCCAGGATGTCACTAACGCTGCTGCATAGCTGTCTTACGACTGTGAGCTTCAATACGTGGGTTGATTTAATCTGGAGTTTGAAAATATAGTTTGAAACTTGAACCTAAAATAATTTTTACCTGATTAGGAGAATTTTATTCTTTAAAGTTAAACCCATGGAGATTATGGCCACAAAGTTGTGATTTTGACTAACATGAGATTTTACTGTCAGAGAAACAGAGAAATTAATTGAGACATTTTTAAGACTCTTATTAGCTTGAACAAAAGAAAAATAATTTTAGACACCTCGTTCCACTTTTTAACCCCTTATGAATAACAATACCACCTCTGACTGCAACTAAGATCTTTTAAAGGATTCTTTTTGATCAGTCAGTATTTTTTATTCTAACCTTTTTAGAAAAGTAGTTTCTAGTTTGAAGACCAATAATAAAACATTTCAGTCTCCTCTGGTGACAGGTTAACTCTTTAATTCATAGTCTCTCTAAAACCGAATCACACTTTCACCAAATTTGTAAAGCTCATTAAAGAGATATTTTGCCGTTTTGGCTTGTTTTTAGCACCCCCTAGTGTCCGTTAGTGAAACCAAAAGTGAAACTTATCTCCTCGCTGTGTGTTTGTCTTTCTAACACTTTAATCTAACTGCTGAAATGTCTCCTCAGCCTTCATTAGTGTCTACAGGAGCGGTTCATCA
>SSNS01000038.1:1640878-1720878 GCA_006937985.1 Aphyosemion australe
CTAAATCAAACAAATCAGCTGTGTTCATGATCTAAAACATGCAGGAAACATGCTGGAAGCAGACTGCAGGGCCAGGTATGTCAGCTCCACTTTACTAAGTCCAACAGGGAGCGGACTGACACTCTGAAGTTGCAAGTGTGGTATTCTGGCCACAGAGGGCGGTGGGGGTCTGAGGGACATTTCATTAACCCTGTAAAGGGTCATTTTAGCACAAACTGGCTCAAGAACATGATTTAAAAATATAAAAAACTTGCATTACCAGCTCCGGTGGCCTAGTGGTAGAGTGTCCGCCCCGGGACTGGGATATCGGGGTTCGATTCCCGGTCGGGTCATACCAAAGACTTTGAAAAAATGGGACCCAATGCCTCCTTGCTTGACACTCAGCACTAAGGGGTTGGATTGGGGGGTTAAACCACCAAATAGTTCCCGAGCGCGGCAACAGCTGCAGCTCACCGCTCCCCACCACCGGGATGGGTCAAATGCAGAGATGTAATTTCACCAGTGTGTGATGATGACTTGGGATTTAAGCAGCATTCCGCAACTTTGCAGTTATATGGTCTCTGTCGCCCTCTAGAGGCTTGCTGCGTAACGTCACTGTTGTAACATTAAATCTCTCTCTTGGGCATAAAAGGCATGTTTACATTCCTAATTTCAGGCAAAACAACGAAAACAAACTTTTCCACCTCCACACATTGAATAAATAGTTTTATCAGGACTGTATAACAACTTTATGCCCGACCAAACACAATAACCCTGGTGAAATCATTTATTACTTACCTAGCCATTAGCAGCACGGCTAGGTCAGAGTCCGTAGTTCATGCTGTTCTTTCTAAAAGAGCTCTCCAGCGAGGAAAAGACGGCCCAATAATAACTCTGGTCTTTGCTCTTGCTCTATCACGTTCTTTTTTTCTTTTCCTATATTCCTATGATAAAGGATTTCTAGCTTTCTTTGATGAATCTGCCACTGCTAAACAGCGAGTCTACGTTATACAATTATGGCAAGCCAAAGGGATTAAAAAAATATGCGTTCTAAACTTGCATTATGTCCGCCAAAACGCTCATTCAAGACGCGTGTTTTGGCAGACATAATGCTCGCTTTTAGAACACGCAAGTTTTTTCCCCCTTTGGCGTCAAAACGCGCGTTCAAGATGCGCATTTTGGTGGACATAACGCGCGTTTAGAACGCATGCTTTTTTATCCCTTTGGCTTGCCATATTCTGCCGTAAAACGACACCCAGTCAGTCCTTCCGGCGTTACCTGAAGCACAAAAACTGTATAGTGCAGTAAACAGACGTGGGACCCCCCAACACTATCACAGGTATGAAAATGAACATAATAGACGATATTATGACGCAAAAACTTTACAAAAAAGCATAATTTTAAGGTGTAAAAGTTGCGGAATGTTGCTTTAACATAATACGCCTTTAAATTGGTTTTCAGATGCACCGCTGCGTATGAAATAAAAAGCAAGAGGAGACCAAAAATTTACTTGAAACTCTGGGGAACTCTAAAATGTCAAAGACAAAATATACTTTCATTTTTAAATAAGAAGAATTTCAGCAGGATCGCACATATTATGATTATATTTCATGCTGCAGGACGAACTGGAGGCTCTGGAGAACTCTCTAGAGGTGGAGCAGAGAAACCTGAGGGAGCAGAAACAGCAGCAGGAGCGGATGGCGAACACAGTCACCGGACAGATGTGCCTGGAAAGCCAGGTGAACTAAACTACCGGTACACATCTACAAGCATAAACCCGTCATCCTCACATGAAACTAACAGAGCTGAAGTAACAACATGCTGATCTGAGACCTGATGATCCACAGCAGGTGCAACAGGGGCCAAGTGTGGTGCATCTAGATACTTGGAGCCATGATTCAGGGTCACTTCATTGACGTTTGCTGTAAATGTGCACAAGTTCATGTAGGAGCATGTTTGCGTATCTCAGATCATCAAAACCTGACTCTGAAACTGTCAGAAGGGCCTGACCTTTATTAATCCTATCAGCTGTTTTGATAATGAGCTGCTAAGAGCGATGGGATTTCTCACATAACAACAAAACACACATACATAATCCATGGAGATTAAAAGGGCTGCGGTGTTAACAGGAGCATCTGCAACGTGTTAGCAGATGGTGTTAGCATCATAAAAATCATCAGGTGACGATTTGAATCCAGGAGCTGCTGCGGCTGTTCGGCGTGCCGTTCTTGGTGGCTCCGATGGAGGCCGAGGCTCAGTGCGCGGCTCTGGACCGGGCCGACCAGACACACGGGACCATCACCGACGACTCGGACGTGTGGCTGTTTGGAGGACGCCATGTTTACAAGAACTTCTTCAGCCAGAACAAATACGTGGAGCACTACCAGTACAGCGACCTGCAAAGCCAGCTAGGTCAGTAGCTGCAGTCGTCCGTGTGTTTGCACATATTTATGTGATCGCCTCATCTTTATTCTATTTGTAGTTTTTTGAGGTAATTTTTTTAAGAGTTTGCATAAAAAAAAAAACTGTATTTTTCATTAATTTTTGTTTCTTTCAGTCAGAAATACTTTAAAGTGCAGCGAAATACTACAACGATTTACTGGATCTGTTATAGTCTGACTGTTTTTCTCCACATTTTCCCTGATTTTATTACTCTGTTATTTTTCTCCATCAGGCCTGGACAGGACTAAATTAATAAATCTGGCCTACTTGCTTGGAAGTGACTACACAGAGGGCGTGCCGGGAGTCGGGTATGTGACCGGCATGGAGATACTGAATGAGTTTCCAGGACCGGGGTTGGACTCGCTTGTGCAGTTCAGGTTTGTTTTTTGGAGGATTATACAGTAACCTACTTAAATATCTTCATTAGTCTTCTATAAACAGTCATCCAGTAGATTAAACAATATGGATTATGACTCAACATTCTAATTTAAACCGGTTTTATGTCTTCCTGCAGTAAATGGTGGTCCGAGGCTCAGGAGAAAAGGCGTCTGGTTGCTGATCCTCGAGACACGAAGGTGAAGAAGAAGCTGAGGGATTTAAAACTCCAGAAGGGTTTTCCCAACCCGGCTGTTGCTCAGGCGTACCTGGAACCTGCCGTGGATCAGTCCGACAGCTCGTTCAGCTGGGGGCGCCCCCAACTCGACTTGATTAAAGAATATCCTTCGTGAGTGCAGATGCTCGTGCTTCTCTGTGTGTGTTTAGAAACAGAGGAAGTTTCCTTTACTGTTTTTGTTACATTTTGTCTGAGTCGTTTCGGTTGGAGCAGTCGAAGGACAGAGGAGACTCTTCAGCCGGTGATTAAACAGCTCAACAGCCAGCAGGTAACTGAGACACTCGAAAACGTCCAGATTTGATAGTGGTGGCTCCGAAAAGATGATAGAAAGAATAACAGCATTTATCTTTTATTTGTGACTCTTGTCTTTTAGACTCAGCTGAGAATAGACTCATTCTTCCGCTTGGAGCAGCAGGAAAAGCAGGCGATCCGCAGCCAGCGCCTCCGACGGGCCGTCACCTGCCTGAAGAGGAAGGAGAGAGACGACGATGATGGAGAAAGTGAGGAGGAGGAGGAAATGAAGTCCCCGTCCAAGAGAGGGAGCACCAAGACCAGCGAGGGACAGAAAGAAGAGGAGAAGTCTGTGACGGGGGGAGGGTTTCTCAGTTCGGAGGTAGCGGATAAACTTCCTCTTCCACCTCTAAAAGACGTCTGCAGTTCTGATCAGAAACCCCTCTCAGCAAAGCTAGCTCAGAAAATCAGGAGGAACAGCAGCAGCAGCAGCTCTGATGAGGACAGTGATGATGGTGGTGGTAAGAAAGTTACCATGGTTACGGCTCGATCCGTGTTTGAGGGCAACAAGCGAGGCCGGGGAGCTAAACGCAGCCGAGGGAGAGGGAGTGTGAGGGGAAAGAAGCTTTAGGGACCTGAAAGGACCTTAAAACACTGTGAAGAAGTGAATGTTGGATGTTTACTTGACTAACAAACAAACTGAGCCTTTTCTGCAAACACTCATATTACTGAAATTAGTTTTTGGGATTTGTTTTATCTTTGTAACACAAAAACAATCTGCAATAAAATTTGTATTTTTTCTTAATTTGTGTCATTTCTTTGCTCTGATGTGAGATCAGTGAGTAAAACTGCTACTTCGTTACACATTTTAGCCTCTTTAAGTTGTGGACATGAAACAACATACACTGATCAGCCAGTAATACATGCAATTTAACAGAGAAACTGTTAATTATGCAAAAAAGAAGGAAATCAAAAGATTAGCATATAATAAAAATATTTTTAATGGTAAACTGAAAAGATCACACTTTGAAATCCACGCTCGAGCCATAAAATGATAATATAATCACTAAAAAACACAATTTTTAAATTTAATCTTTAATAAAAACTGAAAATAGTCATATTTTATTGTCATTCATCTTATTTGGCTCATGTTTATTTTTCTTCAGTATTTAAAACACACTGCTGCCCGTCTTTCCCTCCCTGTTGAGGTCCAGCTGCCAGGCGGAGCAGCTGTCGGCGTCTGTCAGCTCTACCGCTTTAGACGCCCAGAGAGAGCTGGAAATATGGCCAGGATCTGTGGCTCGGCATGAGAAGAAGTTTGGAAACGTTGTGTTTCTGTGTAAGCTAAAACTACAGAGGTCACCGGTAACAGCCGCTCAGAGATCAGGATCCATGGTGGGCTTTGCCTTGGACCACAAAGCAAGAGCTGCAGTTGGCTGAGCTACTTTAGACATCCTGTTTTGGACCTTCTTTCATCTGCGGCTGAAGAACTCACTTAGAAATGGAGACGCGACAGTCCAAGGCTACAGAGGATTCCAAGACCAAAGAAGAAGGTAAGGAAGGAGTTTAAACTTGAGCTCCTGAATCATTTCTGTATTCAGTTTGACTTGGTGCTCTAGATTTAAGCAGCAGTTCATCACATGGAAGTATAAAAGCAATTCTCAAATTCTATAAATCAGTGCATCAGCAGAACTGGCTTCAGTATGGAAACATATGAGCTGCACAGATGCAGAAGTTGTGAATCAAGCTGGTGAGCTCTGCCCAGCACCCCGCCAGCCTTAGTGGGGTTTCCTGACCTTTTATCCAAACCAGTATGATGTAACTTAGATTGTGGGCTGATGCTCCTGGCTGACAAACGCAGTGGGATCAGGAAGAGATTCCATATGACTCAGAGTATCAAAGGTTACCGAAATAAACACTATCCCTGGATTAAAGGCTGGGGTCCCTCAGTGTTTCACCTACTAGATTCAAACAAAGGCAACTTTTACTTTTCTTGTTTTTTAAAAAATGTTTAAATTTAATTGTAACGCTTCCACATTTTGGGTTTGAATTTAAATCAAGACGTCCAGTTTTCTTTGGTTTACTGGATGACTTGAACCTTCAGCATATCTGATGATGAAAAAGATGGCAGCACCGTTCTGCTTTATCACCTTATTCTGTAAAACTATTCAGATAATTGTGTTTAAAAGTAAATATAAGTCTCTTAATCGTAGGAGTTTTCAAAGTAAAAGTTTATATGTGCATGTCGCTGCATCATAGCTGAATATTCTTCAGATTAACTTGATATATAAGGAAAAAAACATCAGAAAATCTTATTTTACTAGAACAGAAAACAGGACGTGGTAATAATTCTGAATGCTTAAACAGGATGTTGCAAAGTTTGGTTACAGAAACAATCATTAAATCTAATTTAACCACAAAAACAATATTTTTATCTTTTCTGAAAGCTGCAGTAACCTGCACTTTGGTGGGCTAGGTTCTACTCGCTGGATGCTCTTGAATGTCTTGCAGCTTAAACCAGAGCTGGGTATTGATTCAGATTTCAAGAATTGATTCGATTCCAATTCTCAAGGGTTAGAATTGATTATCACGATCCGGGTCAGTGCTATTAAAACATTTTTTTTTACCTTAACTATATGCCTGTAATTCAATGATGCAGCACTGGGTGAGTTGCAGTTCACCGGGGGAAACTGTATTAACCCTGTAAAAAGAGCAAACTATGTTAAATAATTAAATTGATTTTTGGACTTCAATTCAATTTGATTATTGTAATTTCTATAAGAATCGATTTTTCGATTTTATCAACACAGCACTAGCTTAAACAGTTATGATTTAACTTACATGTCCTGGCCGGGCTCGCCATCATTTAATTAATATTAGTTGCACAATTTGCCATCAGTATAATTATCAAAGTGGTTTTCTTCTGCAGATGCCAACGTTGATGCTGGAGATGCAGAACTGGCCCAGGCCATCATGTCTCGGCGTTTCCACCCGTCGTTCGTCGGCCCTGAGACGTGGGAGGGATACACCTTCTCTGATCTGGAGATCCGAATCAAAGAATCCACAGATCTATACGGAGCCGTTCTCTGGCCTTCGGTTTGTCCTCTTATTATTTCGCTGCTGTCCCCTCGCTTCCTTTCAACTCCTTCCACTGAACCATACCCTTGTTTTCCACCCATAGGCGATGGTGCTGTGTCATTTCTTAGAGGCCAACAGAGACAGGTACAACCTGGCAGACAGAAACGTGATCGAACTGGGAGCTGGAACCGGGCTCGTCACCATAGTAGCCAGCCTCTTAGGTAATAAAACATAAATCTGGTCATTTTCTTGAATGTAATAATATTTATGTCCGTATAATCCTCTCTCCAGGTGCTAAAGTCACATCCACTGACCTACCAGATGTCTTGGGGAACCTCCAGTACAATGTGGCACGTAACACCAAGGGCAGATGCAAATACATCCCTCTGGTAATTTTTAAGATTTATCATTTCATAATAATAAAATCTGTTTAGATCTAAATCTCTAAATTACAGCAACAAAACAGAACAATCCTGTTCCCTTCATTAATCAGCACCTTGAGTTTAAACACCAGGTTGGATGATTCGATGACTGTCTCCAGGTCACGGAGCTCATCTGGGGTCAGGAGGTGTCTCAGCGTTTCCCTTGTGCCACCCACTGTTTCGACTACATCCTGGCCGCCGACGTGGTGTACGCCCACCCTTACCTGAACGAACTGATGGACACCTTTGACTACCTGTGCCAGGATAACACTCAGATACTGTGGGCTATGCGTTTCCGGCTGGACCCAGAGAACAGCTTTGTGGAGCGCTTCCAGCAGCGGTTCTACCTGGAGGAGCTGTACAACCTCCCCAGTCTGAGTATCAAACTGTACCGGGCCTGGAGGAAGGACGAGAGGAGCAGGAACCAGAGAGAGGCTGCAGCCTGAACGCCCTAAATAAACATTCTTACTGAATTTGAACTGGGTCCACAGCTCTACTGAGAATTCGCTTGGAGCTTCACTGACCAGCTTGTTTTCTTGAATAATTTAGCTGAAGAGCAACATGGATCTGACTGCATATGTGGAAAACCTAGAAGGTCATTTGTTTGGTGAATTTACCTGTAAATTTGTATTGTGTTATATTGCAACGGGACAGGTTCCAGTAACTAATAAAAGGTCTTCTATGCACATAATCTTAAATATCTTTAATTTTGCTTTTTCAATTCAATTCAGTTTATTTATATAGCGCCAGATCACGACAAGAGTCGTCTCAAGGCACTTCACAAAGTAAACATTCCAATACAGTTCAGTTCATTAAGCCAATCAGTAAAAAGTTTCCTATATAAGGAACCCAGCAGATTGCATCAAGACGCTGACTGTGTGTTGATACAATCCTCATACTAAGCAAGCATGTAGCGACAGTGGAGAGGAAAACTCCCTTTTAACAGGAAGAAACCTCCAGAGGATCCTGGCTCAGTATGAGCAGCCATCCTCCACGACTCACTGGGGATTGAGAAGACACACACACCCCCATACCCACACGCACACACACACACACACAAACAAACAACATATATACCAAGTAGTGTTTCTATGGCTACATTGTGATTTCTTAATAGATATTCTATCAAGCGAGACTTTATTGTCTTCATCTGAGTGAATTTATAATTGATTCAACAGGTGAACTAGTAGTAGCACATTCTATGTTAAAGAAAGTCAAATGCAATATCTATATTTCTATGAAATGAATTCAATGTAAAGCCAAAGAAGGTTTCTGTTAGGTCACACCTACCTTTCTGTTTCTGTCTCTTCATCGATCAAATTCAATGATTTTTTTTTTTAAATATTTTCAAATATCCAGAGGTTTGAATGAATTAAAATTACATAAACAGTTTTAAAGAGTGATCCGGACAAAATACATAAAACATCAACAGTTTAGTTTTACTGTAATCAAGGGATTGCAAACATTTCTGATGAGAACCATAAGCACTGATCAAAAGAGTTCTGATAATGATTCTTACTTTTTATTATAATCAAAAGGCTAGGGAATATTTTTTAATAATTCAAAACGAAGTCTGTCCCTAAACAAACCATTTAATAAAACGGTGCTCTGATTTGGATTTTATCAGATAATCTGACGCTAATTTAAAACGCTCCTGACTAAAGGTATTATGACGACACATAAAATGATTTCAGTTTGATTTTTCTACCTGGAGATGAAACAGAATCAGGAAACAAATACCGCGTTTTATTATTTTGCTTGCAATCTGCAACTTCACCACCAGATGTCACTAAATTATTCACATTCTAACACCCACAGCAAGAAAAAGGCAAGACAACATTTATTTTTGTTGCATTGCTTCAATTAAACTTTGTCAATAAGGTAAAACTGTGTGAAACAATAGAGTTAAAGGCTTGCTTTTAGCACCCCCTAGTGTCCGTTTAGTAGAACCAAATGTGAAACTTATCTCCTCGCTGTGCGTTCGTCTTTTTAACACCTTAATCTAACTGCTGAAATGTCTCATCAGCCTTCATTAGTGTCTGCAGGAGCGGTTCATCACTAAATCAAACAAATCAGCTGTGTTCATGATCTAAAACATGCAGGAAACATGCTGGAAGCAGACTGCAGCACCAGGTATGTCAGCTCCACTTTACTAAGTCCAACAGGGACCAGACCGCCACTCTGAAGTTGCAAGTGCAGTATTCTGGCCACAGAGGGCGGTGGGGGTCTGAGTGACATTTCATTAACACTGTAAAGAGTCATTTTAGCACAAACTGGCTAAAAAAATGATTTAAAAATATGACAAAGTTGCATAGGATGGCTTTAATATTAGGGTAACAATATTTTAAGATAATAATTTTAACTTTTCATTCAAACATTCCCATATAAAAAATATATATTGTTTTATGTTTTATTTTATTAAGATACATGGACAGAATTGTGCTCTACCAAGCGTCTGACCTGTGGGTTACGGGGCTGATGGGAGCTGTATTTTATATTTGATTAAAAACATCTGAAATGATGTGATGAGCAAAGCCAGTCTTTCACCGTTTTAGAGTTTGATAAAACATTTGTGCTTTGAAACATTGAAGTGTGTTGAATTTTTTTTCTAAATACATTTTATTATAGTCAGTCACAATTTTAAATAAAACAATCACAATCAATGTTGAATCTAAACTTTAAAATCCATCTGATGGGTTTAGGGTTGGCTCAAGAGACTATTTACAGAAATGCAACCAAACGTGGAAAAACGAGTAAAAACCCTTGAATTAGCACGCAAAAATGTAAACAAAGTGAATTTCTTGACTGAATTAGATTAAATTAATCCAATTTGTGTCGCCAGCAAAGCATTTTAGGTCTCCTATGGAGTTTATGCACCGCTTCAGTAACTTGAACACTAATTTTTTTCATATTTTGGAAACTCAACAGTTAGTTTATGTTGGAAAGAGAAAGCTTGAGTCACTTTCTAATATTGTGACCAGTTAAATCCGATACTTTAATGATCCCAAATCCTCAAGGTGTTTTTCTGACCTAGAATTCCTCTTCTTCCTGCTCAACACAGTGGATACGTCATATTTGGCTGCAGAACAAGAGCTGGATTAAAGCGAACGAGGTTATCTAAGCCCATGGCAGCGAATGTGGCTGCCATTGTCAGGACAAATAACTAGTCGACAGCTGAGGGTTGTGTGTGGCCTTGTGGACGTATCGTCTCACTCTCAGTCTTTCAGCAGCCTTTTAATGCCAAAAACCTCTCACAGAGGGACAGCTAAAATGATGCTTGTCATCGAGTAAAAACCTTTATTAAAGAAAAACGACATTGTTGATTGATGACCTGCTTCCTGTAAAAAGCACCCACGCGTTTCAGATTTGAAGTGTACGATAATCCCTGAAACCAGGAGGTACTAGTTAGTGTTTGGATGTAACGGAGGGAAATCTGGAGTGGATGTTATTAGAGCCTCCTCCTTCTCTCAGGGGCTTCATACTTGCAGCCTGATCCTGTTACCTCCCAACTCTGCTGAAGCAATTGAGGCCATTGCATGAAAAGCAAATGAGTAAACACAACATGGAAACTCTCCAAGTTGCGTCTAAATTTAAACAAACTTTTTGTTTTGATGAGAACGCTGCTTGTGCATCAGGGAAGAAAAATCACAGAAAGCGATCAAAACCATGCAGGGTGACGCGTTACCTTTTGGTTTTATTATTCGTATAAATTGTGCAATTACGTTTTTGTTGCATTTTACTGCACGGCTGTTCATTTTCTAATCCTTACGACAAACTTGCAGGAGTCAAAATGAGGAGTTGCCAGAAGAAGTCACAGCAACATGTTACCTTTTCAGGTTTGTATTTTGCTCGTGATTTAGTAACAACACTAGCATTCCTCTGCTCGCAGCCAAAATGACATCAAGCTGAACATAAATCATACTTCGGCCCGGCCAGTCCCCCGTTTGTGAGTATTTATAAACTCCTAATAATAAAAAAATGATGCATTAGCAGCAGGATGTGTATCTAGGTTGATCTGAACGTTTCAGTGGAGTTAATGTGATGAAAGTTTATGTTGTTTACATGAGGTTAAGCTGATGTCCACAGCGAATGATGCCCAACCAGCTGCTCCTGACCACCAGCATAAGGTCCTGAACTGATAACGAGACCTGACCCCCTTAAACGGCATTCCCATCATTCTCTACTTCCTATTGGCTCCCTGTTCGAGTCACCTTTGCTTATGGACCTGAATCTTTGTGCCCTCTGAGTCGTGCTTGTGTTTATTTCTAATATATGCAGCTCTAAAAATACCTCAGTGTCCTTGTGATGATGATGGGTGTGTCCTGCTGGCTGGATGCTGAGAGTGTAAAACCCTTGCAGTCAGTTAGTGACCAAGACTGCTTCTGATCTTTGTGGGTCAACGCTGACTGGTAGGATACCTCTAAAGTTATGGTATTTAATATATTTGTGTGTGGGGGGGGTATTAAACAAAATATGTTTCAACATGAATGCAATAATCTTTCAAATTAAGCTTCAGTTTTTGCCTTTTTGTTGTTTTCATGTCTACAGACTGAATTAAAACAAAAGAAATCTCAAATTTGAGGGTTGAAAAGAGCTGAAAAATGGCAACATATCTTTTTATTTATGTAAAAGTCAAATAAATTCAAAAATTTCTACACTCAACCTTTATTTCTGCTCAATTGCAGATATTCTATGGCTACTCTGCCTTCGTGCTTTGTGGAGGAAACAAGTGAAGAAGAGGATGAAGAGGAAAAGAAAGGTTAATGGAAACTACTGTTAAAGTTATACTTTGGTTTAAAAGCAGTGATGAAAATATGACTTTTATATATTTTCAGATGATTCCCAAATAGAGGAATTGGCTGTTGGGAAGCCACAAAAGGCATCCGTCTGGGCTCCGTGTGTCTACTACAGACCAGGAAGGGAGGTGTACAACTACGTAGGTCATAAGATCGTCATCGAGGAGGGTCTGGACTCATATGCAGGCATGATATGGCCTGCGGTAAGATTTTAAACCTCAAATTTACATGGAGGGCATCACTTTATATAGCTGAGTTATTTTATCTTAAAAGAAATGCATTTTTAAGCTTTTCTTTTGCATATTTTTATTTTATCCTGATTTTCAAACTAATAACCAGAATAATTTCAGACTTTAGGTGTGAGTTTGTGTGTCTGCATGGGCGTGTCTCTGTGATGGATGCACCACCTCTTGCCTGTTAACATTTAGACCACTTAGACCATGTACTGCTGTATTTTCTTTGACTGCAGATTTTTCCAAAAGTGGAACGAGAAGAAGAACTTTCTGTTATCAGGAATTCTTATCCTAAAACCAGATTGGGTTTGGGAAGCAGACTTCTGGTCTACTGTTAAGATTAGAGTCAAAAAAGTTTCCTTTTTCTTTTTTTTAAAGCATGTTCGGGCTGTTCATATGACTCTGGTCCATCCCTTTAGTTATGCAGCTATCAGCCCAGGATGCTGAGTCATCTCCTTAAATGTAGAACCTTTGTTGGCATGCGTCCAAAACTCTTTCATGATTACCCCAACAGAGGTAAATTGTACTGGATGTGAAAACTGACTGCAGGTATACTATTCAGGCTCTGGCCCTCTGCCACTACCTGGACACTCACCAGGACCAGTGGAGTCTTGTGGACAAAGCCGTTTTGGAGATTGGAACAGGAACTGGACTTGTGTCTATTGTAGCAGCACTCCTTGGTATAGATATGAATCTCTTCTAATACACACAGTAGTTAGAGCTGGTTATATTTTTGCTTTCGCCCTCAGGTGGCTGGGTCACAGCAACAGATCTCCCAGAGGTCCTGAACAACACGAGAGCCAACTTGAGCAGGAACACCAGGGGTCGCTGCAGACACACTCCCCAGGTGGCTGCTCTGTCCTGGGGCTACGACCTGGAGAACACCTACCCTCCATCCATCTACAGGTACGACTACGTGCTGGCTGCCGACGTGGTCTACCATCATGACTTCCTGGACGAGCTCCTGGCCACCATGAAGCATTTCTGCAAACCTGGAACAACTCTGATCTGGGCCAACAGGGTCAGGTTTGAGACTGATCTGGTGTTCACGGACAACTTTCACAAGGCCTTTCACTGAAGCTTACTGCTTGAAGATGGAGAGATGAAGATCTACATGGCTACTAGCAGAGAAGGAGAAAGAGAAGAGGATGAGGAGATGGAGATTCACGAGGAGGAGAAACGAGAAACAGATGAGGATGAGAGCAGTGAAGGAAAGGAGGCGGAGCGCAAAGAAGACGAACTCGACCGTGTCAAACAGGAACAGGAAGTTCCAGAAGAAGGAGATGAAGAGGAAGAAGACAGTGATGAGGAGGAAGAGACAGGGGAGACTTCACTTAGAGAGGAGGATGAGCCAAAGGACAAAGATTTGATGAGTGATCAAGTTTCAGGTGAGACATCAGAAATAAGTAGCCTAGAACTCTAGACAGACCCTAGCCACGCTCCATAGGAGCCTCAGCAGGTCTGCCATTGGCCTGAGCAGTTTTGTGTTAAACCAATCACAGCGCTCTATCGGTTTGGTAGATGGGATGATGCAATGGAGCGGAACAGCTAAGATGGCTCGTTTGAAATGGCAACTTCGAACTATTTAGACTTGGGATTTTCTTTGACTCAAGAGAAGATAGAGGTACTTAAGTCCTTTATTTAGAAAAAGGATGTATTTGCATCTTCTTCTGCCGTGTACGGCAGACTGCCCCGTTGACTGACATCCGTAGCCGTGAGTACGTCACGCTGTTCATTGTCCAATAGTATACAGAGACCGTTTGAAAGACAACCGTAGATTCCACCCCAGGACTGAGATCTTTCTATGGGTCGTAACCCGACTGTATATTCACATATACAGGATGGCTGGCCAGTCTATAAATAAAATCTTATGTCGAAGATGTCAAAACTATTTGCACATTTCAAAAGTTCAACAATTTAGACTCGTTTAAAAAGTGACAAAAACATCATCATTTACCCAAATGGAGCCTTGATGATTTAATTCTTCTTAAAGGGACACTAGTCAGTTTTGGCTTGTTTTTAGCACCCCCTGGTGTTCGTTGGCGAAACCAAAAGTAAAAGTTATTTCTCCTCGCTGTGCGTTTGTCTTTTTAACACCTTAATCTAACAGCTGAAACGTCTCCTCAGCCTTCATTAGTGTCTACAGGAGCGGTTCATCACTAAATCAAACAAATCAGCTGTGTTCATGATCTAAAACATGCAGGAAACATGCAGGAAGCAGACTGCAGCGCCAGGCATGTCAAGTCCCAACGGACCGGACCGGCAACTGTGAAGCTGCAAGTGGAATATTCTGGCCACAGGGGGCGACAGGGGCTGGGTGGCCTTTCATTAACCCTGTAAAGGGTCATTTTAGCACAAACTGGCTCAAGAAAATGATTTAAAAATATTAAAAAGTTGCAAAGTGTCCCTTTAAAAGAAAATTATGGTAGTCATGAACAGAAAAGGTGATTTTATTTTGTTGCATTTGTGCCGATTGTTAATAGTTTTTGTTTTTTACTCATGATGTGGCTTTATGTCGCTCTGACAGCTGGTTTTTCTGTATAAACAAGCAGCTTTGAGTCTTTATGAGGCAGGCAGGTGCAGCACTAATTAAATCTGAGCTGGAAGATAGTGAAGCCAAAACTGTAAGGAACTGCCCTGAGATAGCTTAGGGAGCCCAGAGGTGTAGAGTGTCTTAACCTAAAAAGGAAGACGATCGGCGTCTATTTTTTTTCCCACAGAGGTTATTCGGTCATCTAACTTGATCCCTTCTTATTTAAGTTCATTTTATTTTATTGGGAACATCAAGCTAGATTTATTGAGTTTACTAAAGCAGATGTTTGTTCCTCTCCTCAGAGCCGGAGGCTATGAAGCAGAGACCTGTACAACAGAGCTGGGTCCCCAGGATCATTTGCAGAGCTTGTAAAGAAACCTACCATTACGCAGGAGAAGACATCGTCATTTATGAATCCATAGACTCATACGGAGGAATGATGTGGCCGGCTGTGAGTATCTCTGGGGTTATTAAATAAAATAAAAATCTCAGAACCTCATTTTCTTCTGACCTGCAGGCGCTGGCTTTGTGCTCCTTCCTGGAGGACAACAGAAACACAGTCAACCTGCAAGGGAAGGAGGTGCTGGAGCTGGGCGCAGGAACTGGACTGGTGGCTGTCGTGGCTAGCCTGCTAGGTGATCACTTTGGGACGCACAACCGAACACACAAAGCATCACTGAACTTTTGATTTAACTCATATTTCTGTTAGGAGCTGCAGTCACAGCAACAGACCTTCCAGAGATGTTGGGTAACCTCAGGGCCAACGTGATGAGGAACACCAGGGGTCGCTGCAGACACACTCCCCAGGTGGCTGCTCTGTCCTGGGGCTACGACCTGGAGAACACCTACCCTCCATCCACCTACAGGTACGACTACGTGTTAGCTACCGACGTGGTCTACCATCATGACTTCCTGGACGAGCTCCTGGCCACCATGAAGCATTTCTGCAAACCTGGAACAACTCTGATCTGGGCCAACAGGGTCAGGTTTGAGACTGATCTGGTGTTCACGGACAACTTTCACAAGGCCTTTCACTCAAGCTTACTGCTTGAAGATGGAGAGATGAAGATCTACATGGCTACTAGCAGAGAAGGAGAGGATGGCGACAAGAACAAACTCAACAGGATCAAGGCTTAAAAGGTCTAAAGGTGGAGCACCTGTGGTGACTGATATCTTTTATAACGCTTCATTGTTGGAGGTCAATAAGACTTGAATGAAGAAAGCTTCTGGTTACTCAGAATCAAAAAAGTCATTTACATCCAAAAATCGAGGAACTGTTTGGGTCCTTTTTGAGTAGACGGCTTCTCTTCAACCACATTGAGGAACTTATACATGTTCAGATCAGCTTTTTAAGATTTGAGCCTTTCAATCACAATCATTGTGCAGAGTTATCAGCTTTGTGGATTGTCTCACTTCAGCACAGGGTCCATAATCTATATACAGGATCAAATAAACACACATTCATCTAAATCATGACCAAGGTTTGGTTCAGATGTTCAGGAGCAACTCAGGAAGCCATACTGTGCACTGGCGTAATAGCATAATCTATGTTCATCGCTATGAGCAAGTGCTTCTGCTCCAAAGGAGACGTCTTTAAGCTCAACTAAAGTCTGCAGCTGCCCACGTGGACAAGCCAAATGTCCTCTGGGGAGGTTTTACAATCTGACGAATAAAGATCGAGTTATTTGACAACGACAGGAACAAGAACAATGTATCACGCACCGTGGAGTAGCATCATCATGCTTTAGTACTGATTCGTATACCCAAGTTTATGTCAGGAGACCACCCAAATTAAATATAATCTACAGCCAAGAAGAGCGGTCAGATATCAGACATAATGAATCAAATCATTTAAAGGTTGAATATGGAACCATTTTTAAACTAATCCCTCCACAGGGCGTTTAGAGGTGTGCAGAATGAAGGTACAGTATTTCCTTTAAAAGCTAGATTTTAATAAAAAATGATCAAATATGTATTTTGACACTGGGTTTATGTTTACATCTACCAGCCACTAGAGGGCACCATTGCGGGTTGCCAAATACAGTAAACAGTTCGCTCGGCACTGTGGAAAATGGCGGATTCTGCAAGTCAAGCAGCTGCTTCTGAGTCCAGAAGACGTCGTTATCCTTCTCAGAAGAGGAGCGACCATAAAAGATGTAAAACCAGAGTGCCTTTAGGTCGTCACTGGAAATTTTGCTGGCTGCTCACTTCACGTATCGCAGCAAACCTGGCATCCCGACGGCTGGAAACCTTGTTCTACTGTTGCAACGACAACCTCCACACACTAGATGTCGCTTTAGTGTTCCATATTCAACCTTTAAATGGGTAAAATCAAGCAGCAGCTTGCTAAGGGACATTATTAAAAATATTAGAAGTGTTAGTTTGTATCTGATCCTGTTGTTTTGAGCCCGTTTGGACGAGAGAAAATCCACAATAAATGATGCACCCAAGTCTTGTTTGTAAAAATCACTGCAGTTGCATGTTGGAAAAAGAACCGCTCAAATAAATCCATCAGAACCCCAAACTAGCACGATTGTTCCTGTAGGAAAACTTTCTTTGCTTGGTCGAGGACCATGTGTTCAGCATGTTTTAGGCATTTCCCTACTCCGAGACACCTGATCCTGTGGTAAATGAGCTGTTCAGCAGGTCATCAAGCTTTGCAGAAGCCTGTTGATCTCCCATTGATTAAAATTTAGTATGGCGACAGAGAAATCTCTAAAATGAGCAAGGAGAGGCTGTTTTGTTATAGCACATTTCATAATTTAACATGCTTTCCAGGTGCAGCTATTTTTTCAAAATCAAATGCCATAACCGTATCTGTTTGCTTTAGTCTTATTTGATAGTAAAATACTGCAGATAAGATCAAAACCATGTCTGTCTGTTTTGAAAATTTAGAAATAAACACAAGCCAGTACCTCTTTCAACTCTTTTATTTCTGCGTACGTTCTTTTGTTTTGTGATTTCATTTATTCCCCGTGAGCAGAATTATTTCAACAGTAGTCCAGGTCTTCCCCCACACGATCCAGGATACAGAATAAAAGCTTACCTCGTGACATTCTTTAAACTATGAGCATTTTCTAAAGTTTTATGGCTATAAATAAAACCACTCATCGTCCGCACAAGCATTTCTGTCACAAGGAGACTGACGGCGACAGATTTGAGGAGTCAGTTTGGAGTCGGGGGTTAAAGGTGAAGTCGTGGTGAAAATAAGGCCATTTTTAGACAGACTGGATTTGGCAGCACACACGACACATTTTCTAAAATAAAAATAACACAAAAATAAAACCAAAACAAGCAAGATAAAAAAGGAATTTGCCAAACAACCACAAATTTTGAGAGGAATTTGCATGAAGCAACAAAAACGAATACCTGCTGTCACCACAGATCGACCTCCAGAAAACAAAAAGCTCTAAAAGCAGCAGTTTTTACATTCTTCTACCTGTGAGAGCGCTACAAACATCAGGAAAGATAAAACCAACACCTTCCATATAGTCTGAATATAAGAATATTAAATATTCCTGTGATGTCTGTTATAAGCGACACCAGCTTAACAAGAAAACTCCTTCTTTGGTTAAACTGATTAAAACAGGATTTCACACCTTTTCTTGTAGATTAGCAAACATACTATGATTGAGGATAATGATAACGTTTTATTTTATAGCCCTCGTTTTGTTACATGAGTCAGGTGAGACATTTAAAAAGGACCAAACCAGTGTTTCTCTAAAACTAAAGCAACCATTTTTTTTTACTGACAGTCATATAAACGCGTGGAGATCAGCTCTAATTTTATTACTTGAAAATTTAACAAAGTCTAAAATTAGGGAGGGGTTTTAATAAGGAGAATGAAATAAATCCGAATTAAAAAACAGCCTGATGAAACAAAACTTGTGGTGCAGACATAAAAACTATTATCCTTGTGAGGAAGTGCAGCGAACATCCCCAACATTACATGAAATAAAGGAGTCATCACCTATAATATCGTGGATTAACAATTAAAATAAATTGTACTGGAAAAATAAATTTAAAATGTGCTTTTCTGACCCTTTTTATGTAAAGGGATCACACGGTTATATTTCGGCTGTGCCGGACTGAGGGGTGCGTCGATTGGTGGAAGGAAGCAGGGGCTCGCTCCAAAATAAGTTATGACTGAACCCAACCTGGCCGCGACTTACGGGATCCAACCGTATATGTACGAGCCCGAGCCTCGCCTCGTGCGTAATGGCGACCTCGCTTGTTGAGTTTTTTTTCAGCTAGCTTTTGTATTAACAATCATGCGGGAAGCGCCGTAAACCGGAAAATGATGGGATACGGCATTGGAGATCTGTAAACACTCTGGATGGGACAAAGCAAGCTAAAACAGCCTGGCATCTGCTCATTAAGCTGTTTTGAAGATCGAATACACAAACCGAGTGACTTTTTTCTCCATAACACGGATTATAACCATGAATCAGCAAAGGTAAGACATAATTTATGCGTTTCATGTTATGAGTTTGTTCGCTGCTGGCTCATATTTGGACATATCCTGCCTTTGTGATGACATATAGGCCAGAGCTCAAGCTCTCGTTTTGGAGTGCGCCCGAGCTGAAGAAGGCAAGATTAAACAAATGCTTCAATGTTAAATAGCGGCTTCTCTGCGAGTGAAAAATCATTAGGAAGCCATTATATACATTTTTTCAAGTGGAAAAGTGAAAATTTCAGGTGATGACTCCTTTAAAACATGTTTAGCTGTGACACGATCCTCAGCAGTAAAGCAAACATATCTGGGGAAAACCACTGGTGTGGTCCCTTTAACATGATAAAATGCCTCTCTAAATAGCTCCCTTTTAGCTCTTTTAGGGAGAAATGTTCAACATATGCTGACAGGTGCACATTAAACCATTCACAAACAATCTGAACCACATCTTTCAAATCCAAACAAAAACTCATTTTTGCATTAAACTAGCTTTCCTTACACCTCTATTAGACATGCATATATGCAAAATACATTGATTAAGATAACATCTGTAGAATATAACTATTGCATCTTAATATTGTGTGTTATGTGTGTATTTACATTATTCTTATGACACTGTGTACACGTGCAACACTCTGAATGCTGCATTGTAAGTTCAACACTGAGTGAACATTAAAACATGTGATCTGCTCCGAGTACGCTGTGGCGGCCCACAGCTGCATTGTTATGTTACTGAGGTCGGGTAGAATGTGGTTCTGTGGTTAAAAAAAAAAAGTTTTACAGTTTTTATGTTCGACTCTTAAGAGGCGGATGAAGGAAACAACCCACGTGTGGACGGATGCCAAGATCTGTGCAGCTTCCCTCTCATCTTTTTCATTTAATCAGAAAAGGTACATGAAGAAAGGCACCTTGAGACCGTTTTTGTGTTTGAAGACTAAACGTACACTCTAAACCAAACTTGGCTGAAAAACAAACAAAAAAAGCATCTGTCCAAGCCTTTTTTGTAATATCAGGAAGAGTCAGTTTGGTCTTGTAGATCAAGTCCTTCTCTCTTCTTACTAAAGCATCAACACAGCCAGGCTGGGTTTCTGTAGCAGACAGGGTCACGGGTCGTGTGTAAAGACTTCCGATGCAGCCCTGAAGTCCACGCCGACAGTTTTTACAGTATTTACACACAAAAAAGGTTGAAATGACAAATAGTCCTGAAAGCCGGGGAAGGTTGGAAGATGAATTTAATTGTTGGTGGAATTAAAATGAACAAGGTGAAGTTCTGGTTCAAACGGCTTCACGTCTCAAAAACGCGTCGAAAGCCTCAAATTATTTACTTTTTCGTTTGGGGTTTAATAATGTCTGCCTTTAATAAACCAAACAAAAGCTCAGGAGGCAGCTGGTTGGTCAGATGCACTGACCATGTGACCCTGGAGGATGTGATATCAGAGTTATTGGGCTGTTTATGGCTGCGGTGCTCATGCATGTGGGTGTTTGTGCCTAAAACGGTGTAAAGTCTGCAGGGTACATGATGGGAAGCCAGTTCTCACTGAAGGTGGCGCAGTGCGTCCATCCGAGGTGACGCATGAGCTGAAAAACAAAACAGAGTTATTTTTACCAGAAGCATATAGAAAAGAGTCGATTACGCTGATCATGACTGCTCTGGTACCTGGATGCAGTTCTTCATGTTCTCTTTGCTCGGCTTCTCCTCGACCATTTTAGAGGCGTATTTTAAAGCTCGGCCGTACATCTTGTTGACCAGGGCGTGTTTGTATGAAAACATTAAAACCTTAACGATAAAAATCATAAACAAAGTTTGTCAGCATGTACCAAATCAGAATGAATCGCAAACATTTCACAGCAAAAGCACCATTTTTTACTTTTTGTTTTGAAACTTTTATTTTGAAAAATCATCTGTAGAAATCAAATTTTTTATTTGGATAAAGATTTTTTTTAAACAAGGACTTTTCACTGAACTTGTTTACAACAATTATGCAGCATCCTTCTACTCTAAACCATTTATAAAACACGTTCCCATCAGATTACGCCTTTGTTTTGATGTCTAAAGTACTTTTATCACCTTGGAGTCCGTTAGCTCTGCCCACTTCTGCACCTCCCAAAACGTATCCGTCAGGGCCTTCGTCACATTTTGAAGGATGTCTTCAGAGCTGCTGGCCACCTGCTGCTCTGCAGCCTCGTCGGATGCTGCTTGACCTGCACCAGCGCCGTCCTGCGTTGCGGAGGGCAGCAGGAGCTGATCGGCCAGCGCGCAGCCTTTCCTACACAGCGCGTCCAACAGAGACGACTTCTGCTTCTCCATGTCCCTGAAACACAGACGCTTGTTCAAACTTCTGCACGCAGTTATTCCTACATTGTCTTGACAGTTTGCCATAAACTGATCGCTACATGATTTTCATCCCAACGGTGCGGAATCCCACAAAAATCAAACACATCTCTTTAACAAAAACTCTCCGTGTTTCCGTACGTCTTGATAGAAGCGGCTTCGGGTCGAGGATCTGTTTTCATGCTGAGGTAAACAGCCAAGGCGGTTTGGTCGATGTGGGAGATGACGATGTCTGCTGCAGACTCCACCTCCACTAGACGCTTCCCTCGCTCCTTAACGCAAAAAATGAGAAACCTTTCAGCAAAGATGGTGGTTTGGTTTAGATTTTACACGAATAAAAGCATTTCTGAGAATCTTGGGTAGGGTTACCTACCTTTTCTAAGTCCAGCTGATGCAGCCTTTGCACGTGCAGTGGAAGGTAATCCGAGTAGTTTTCGATCAGCTCATCATAGACGTCGCTGGTTTCCAACCTGAAGAGCCAACGTGAGCGTTAATGGATGCGGCAAGAACTCGGGCGGAGAATTAAACCTGAGAGAAACTGAGCTCACTTCGTCATCCACTGAATCTTTAAATCTCTCATGGCCTCGGCAAACTCATCTTTCACTTCCTTCTCTTTATCTCCATCCTTCTCCTTCTCCTTACCGCCGTTCTTTGATTTGTTAGGAGCAGGAATTAAGTGGTAGGTGACTGGAACAATATCCTGCAGACACACAAAAAGTTTGATTAAGAAAGTCTTTTTTTAAAGAAAAAAACAAAAGGACTTCCAAATCCAGCATCTCAAATGCTTACCGTCTCCCTACCGCTAACACCAAACACTCACTGCTCTTTGCTCCTCAAATCATTTAGGAAAAGTACATTTTATAACCCAGTGCTACAGATTTAAAATAGTACTATTATTGATTGTATCGACCACCAGAAAACACAAATCTAATGCATAAAAATGACTGTTTGCTTATTTCAGAACAGAAATACTGACATGCTTTGACATAAATGCAGATGTGTTATAATAAGCTATTTCCTGACAGAAAGAGAGCAGTGGGCGCTCTGTTGTTCAGTGTTTCTAGCTCATCCAGTACCTTTTGAAATTTTCCTTGTCGTTTTGCAGAGGCCTGCCCCTGGTGGTCAAAATAACACACAGTAAGGAAGAGACAACACAAACACCAACCAAAAAGGATTTTCTCTTTCTTCATTTGATTTTTCAACCTCACTCAGAGTCTTAATCCACCTATTTATCACTGATTTAACACAACATCTAATTTATACTTCCTGTTTCTTCTCGCCGTGGACTCAAAAAAATCTGATTTGATTTTTTACATTGAAAATATGCAGACATGAATGAGATGCAAGGAAGAGCACTTTGAAGAAAAAGATACTAGTTTTAGAAGAAGTCAGAAAGTGAAAGTTTGTTGTTGATTATTTGCTTGTTCAATTTGTGAACTACCATCAAAACAGGAATAAAGATTACATTAAAGCTGATAAGAACCTAATTTAAGGCGAAAAAAGAAAACCCACAAGATAAACAGCATTAAAGTCTCTCTGTCGTCATTTCAACAATTATGTTTTCCCCCAAATTTTGGTTTTAAAAGTACAAACAAAACCAGAAGGAAATAGTTCAACATGATCAAGTTAAATATAAATGCTCTGATGCAAGGCCTTTTTACTCTTGGCATTAACATTCATCTTATAACAGAGGGGTAGGGAAACCTGGTCCTGGAGAGCCGCTGTCCAGCATGTTTTAGAGGTTTCCCTGCTTCAACACAGTTGATTCACCTGTTCAGCAGCTCGTCAGAAGCCTGTTAATCACCTGCTGATTAAAACCAGGTGTGTTGAAGCAGGGAACCTTCTAAAGTAGGGGGTTTTGGCCGATCACCGATTTGAGAAAAACCTGACTTGCCGATACCGATTTTGTCTTAACTAAAAGCAGATTATGTGAATGCTTCAATCATCTTTTATTTTGAAAACCAACATGAATACTCATGAAACAATACCCGTTTCAACTGGACATGAGGTAATGTTCTCAAATATAAACGAACATACGTATTTAGCGTTGCTGTTTGAACTACAAAATCACATTTGTTCCTTTAGACTTTCATTTTTCTAATATTGAAAACAAAACTTTTGTACCTGTTTTGACACACTTGTCTAAAAAAATGATTCTATAGCAACGATTTGCTTTAACATTAACTAGGGGTGCACCGATTGCAGTTTTTGGCCGATCACCGATCTTGAGAAAACCCTGAGATCGAGGCCGATCTATCGGTGCACTCCTACTCTAAAGCGTGCTGGATAGCGGCCCTCCAGGACCAGGGTTCCCTACCCCTGTTATAACATAGGTTTTATTTCACTAAACGATTTAACAAGTAATCAATCAACATCCCACTCCACCAGGCGGCGATCAACCGACTGGAACATCTAATCAGTTTGGTGCAAAAAATTAAATATAATAAATAAAGTGAGCCTGACCCATTTGTATTTTCTGCCTGTAACAAATCCTTTTATGATGATAAAAAACATAAATAAACAAATTCCCACACCAAATAATAATTAAAAAAACCACCATGGGATTAACTTGAACTAAAATCTTTGATGGCGTTCCAGACTGTTCCCTTTCAAAAGTTGCAGCAAAAATTACTTCAAAGTAGCTGCAGAAGCTTCATCTTCTATCTATCAGCAATAAAAGCATTTTAACCCGGGACACGTCTGTGATACGACGTGTGACACGGCTCACATTTGCATTCAGCACCTCGTGCACAAATCAACGTGGTCTGAAGGATCAGAGACAACACATCAGACATGTTAATGCCAGGCGTAAACAGACACAAAGTCAGCCACATTTACAGCAGCGTCACATTATTAGGTTGTTTATCTGGACTAAGGCAGAAACGCAAGAAGTTAGATAGGAAGAGATGTCTGAAATGATCAGAATAAGAAAAGACAGGTCAGCCTGGCTCTGTGGGAAACTAGAACAATCAACCAGTCAGTTCAACCTTTGAGGACCACGAGCACTTCTCACATCACATTTTAATAACTTAGAATTTACTCCATGGTTTGTTTTTAGAATTGTCTGAAACCCCTGACTACGGTAACCATGATTCACAGCATGACGGGTCCTGATGAGGAGCACTGCTCAGCTAAAGTTTACAAACCAACTGAAGAAAACCACTCACAGCTTTCTTGCCGTACTCGCTCTTGGGAACAACAAGCGAGCCTGACAGGTAGCATCCTGGACATGTCCCCTTAGGGATCCTAAAAAGTAAACAAAGGAAAACCGCAACAGGAAGAAAAAAAGAAACATTTGGAATCACTCATGGTAGAAATGAACAAAATTGTTACATCTGCTGTAGATTAAAATAATATCAGTGAATAAACAATAATCTGAGCTGCTTCATTTGTCCTTTTCTCTGATCAAGCTTCAGCTCCATGTGTTAAAGCAGAAATCTGGAGTTTTTTAATCCAACAGCACCATCTAGAGGCTGACAAATGTATCGCAACTTAAGCTGTTCGTACTACTTTTGTATTTACATATGAAAGCGACGCCTCACGTTTGTGAACGTGCACTTCTAGTCGACCGACAAAGCTTTTGTGCCATTTATTCGTGTGTGTGTGTGTGTGTTTAAAAGACTTATTTGCCCGTGAGAAATGTTACCAATTCTGCATCTGTCTAGGTACATCCTCAAACGCTCTGTGATTGACATCTGTATGTAAGCAGATGTCTAACGTTTTTGGCTAATGCCAAGCAGCGCTACGGGACGGGCTGAGGAAAAAAATAAAATAAATGAAGTATCGTCTACATTATACAGGGGACAGACTATCACTTTCACGTATTTCTTAAAAAATCATACATAATTCCTGAAAGGGGGGAAAACTCCGGACTGCTGCTTTAACCCTCAGCAGAACAAACAGAAAGCCTCTCAGCCGTTGGACTCACTTGTCGTCCGGCAGACTCGTGATGTAGAACGGCTGTGTCGCGCCTGGACACAAGGTGACAGAGTTTGCCTTCTTCTTGGCCATGAGCGCAGCACGGTGCGTCTCGTAGATGTCCAGATTGAGGGTAGAGGACAGACGATGAGAAACCACAAACGGCAGATCTTTCAGACGCTCCAGCTCGCTGGACTGCTCGTGGCGGACCTGCAGTCGGACTGTGTAATCCCCCTTCTCCAGCTTTAGAGAATACTAGATAAGAAAAAAAGAAAAGTTCTGTCAGATCATGAGATTTTGGTTTTCAAAATACCAGAAGGAACTTTTTTCCTTGTCTAAGCGTACCTGGTGTGGGTAGGCGTCCCCTGAACCCAGCAGTCTCTTGTTCTGATCAAACAGCATCCACAGCTGACTGTCAAACTCAGACTCGTACAGCAGCTCACACAGCATCGGGCAGCTGGGTGTTACCTCTCCACTCTTAGGCTGAAGTAAAATAACACTTGTGAGCACATTCAAACACTAGAAAAACTCATACCTGGATGGATTTGGTAGTACCTGGTGAAAGCTGTAGGTGAGGACTACCTCATACAGCTGCCTGTTGTTAGGCAGAACATCACGCGCTCCCAAGGCTTTTATCTTTGAGCTAACAGGCCTAGAAAAACAACAAAACACACACATGAATAATAAAGAAGCTGCACTTTAAAACCAAACAGCCTGCATCTAACTATACACTCACCTTAGAGGTTGAACCCATGACTTGAGGGTGATAGTGGGCGACACCTCCTCATACCGTAGAGGCGATGACACATCAAAACTTGTCACTCCCTCAGAGGCATGCTGTGTTGGGACAGATCCAAGTCAAAAACAAGTAGAGTGAGGTTGCAGTTCGCTCTGATCTGCATAAACGGTGTTCTTACAATGTGCAGGGGTGAAGGAGAAATACTGAGTCCGTGGAACAAGATGCTGTAGTCCACCGTGACGTCCCCTAGACTCGCCCACCAGCGGGCTATACAAAACTCCACTACTCTGCCTGACTGCAAAAATAAATAAATAATTAATTAATTAAACACAACAAGCAAAGTATCATCAGTGATTGAGCTGATTAAAACCATGTAATAAGAAAAATCTACATACCAGAACAGGAAAAGCCTCTGTTAGAGAACCTTTTTCTAATAATGAGGAGAACTTGTAGAACTCATTAGCTCGGTAGGCTCTCTGTTTCACCAGATGCACCGCATGAAGAACAAATTTTGATGACACGTCTCCTGAATGAGAGGTCAGAGTGATCTCTGTAGGGGAAAAAACAACAAAAAGGATTATTTTAAAAGAATGTTCATTAGGAACAAGCAGGAGGTGTGGGCTCGGGCAAAAGAGGGAAACGCAGCGTACTCAGGTACTCAGTCACACCCTACAATTCTGATCTGTGGCTAATTTTATGAAAATGATGGATTATATTTTCTCTCCATCCAATAAGAACGACTGCAATCTAAAATATAAAAACTAGAAGCAGCCTAAGCAGAGAGGCCCAGACTTCCCTCTCCCAGCCACTTGGGCCAGCTCCTCTGGAGGAATCCCAAGGCGTTCCCTGGTCAGCCGAGAAACATAGTCCCTCCAGCGTGTCCTGGGTCTTCCTTTAGGTCTCCTCCCAGTTGGACGTGCCCGGAAAACCTCACCAGGGAGGCGTCCAGGAGGCATCCTAATTAGATGCCCGAGCCACCTCAACTGGCTCCTCTCGATGTGGAGGAGCAGCGGATCTACTCTGAGCCCTCATCGATATAACAAACGTGCCAACAACTTGGATAAAAGCTGTTCCTCATAATCCGAAGAACCACTCTCCTCACACAGAGACGCTTACCTGCCCAGGACGCGCCCTGAGGAACAGTGATGAAGTGGCGTCTGATCTGTCCTGGTCTGAAGTGGACGTCTGCAAAACGCACCTCTTGATTTCTACCATCTGCCACTCTGTTGGACAAAAACAAAGAAATCACTGACGCAAATGTCCAAGTAGGGATGCACCGATCCGATCTTCATATCTGTATCGGTACAGATATAGAGAAAATTCTAGATTGGGTATCGGAGACTATGGACCCGATTTATGACCCGATCCATAAGAACAGATCTATTCAGTATATTTCCATGTGCTGTGAGTGACGTCATGCGCTACAGCCCCACGCTGCAGCATGATTGCAGAGTTTAACAAGCCACAGTTGCAAATAGTATCACTCATGAAGTTATCACTTAATCCAGAAGATAGTGGAAAGGTGCAAATTAAATCTGAGCAACACTTTTGGGTGTTTCTATTGAAATTTTCGGAGTTTATAAAGTTTGAAAACCGCCTCCAGCCGGGACGCTCCCGACGGAGGGAGGAGACAAGCGGAGCTCACAGAGGGCGAATATTAGAGAGTAAAAACTTACAATGCTGGCAGGTCTGTTCATTGTTGGCAAAGTTCTTTGACTGGTAATGGTTGACTCTAATTTCTGAAGAGGAATATTCACCCTCTGATGAAGACTCACTCATCCAGTGAGAGAAAGTCACGCTGCACGCAGCAACAGAGTCTGTTCTTCACCAGAGTAATCAGGCTATTTCTCCATGATCAGGACACGGTGGATGTAGAAAGGATGGTAAAAACACACTAATAGTGACAAGCATAGCGGGAATGTAAAAAAAGCCGCAAAAAGCGGCAGCCGCAGTAAATATGAAAGTGAAGGTAAAAGTGTGTCATAATCAATATGAACATTCCACATATTCCAAACATCAATGGTCCACATAAGGAACTTTCCTTGGATCAAATGATCATTACATTCAAGGGAAGGTCAACCCTGAAGCTGTACAAGCCCAACAAACCTGATAAATATGGCTATAAAGCATTAGTCTTGAGTGGCCAATATCAAAAAATACAATATAAAAATAACTAAATGAAGCAAAAATGAATAAAGAACTTTATATATGTATATATAAATTAAAAATATAATGAACATTTAAAAATTAGATGTAAAAATAAGAAGGAACATTTGTAAAAATTATACATTCCAATATGGCAGTCTGGTGAAGTCATAATATGCTAATTTGATGAGAGTGAATTTGCTCCCATCACAAAATTTGGGTCCTACTGAAGATTTTTCTCGTTTACAGTTTACCTTTATCTCTAACCATTTTCAAGCTACAACCTTTTGAAATAGTCATGTCAGAATTGAATGTTAAAAAAAACCTGGTGCCTAAAGGGTTAATACTGTTTTTCCACATCGGTATCGGATCGATATCGACAGATACTAAACTTCTGATATCGGTATCGGATCGAATGTGAAAAAAGTGGATCGGTGCATCCCTATGTCCAAGGAGGAGAATGAAGCTTGTGCACTGTGAGGACCTACTTGAGAGGGACGATGACAGTGATCGGGACTCTGAATAGCGGACCGCAGCTAGGTGCTGCTGTGTCGTAGCCACAAACCTGCAAAAACAACATCACCGTGAAAACTAACCCACACATTGATCTTCATCTCCTCAATTCCTCCTCCACATCTTATCCTTACCTCTGTGTAGTGCACTCCCTCTCTCAGCCCAACCGGATCAATGCGGACGTTGACGTGGCGACACTGGTTCATCAGCTCTAGATGGGAGGGGCACTGAACCCAAGGGGCGGCACATGTGAGGGCCAGATGTAGCTGCAAGGAAATTCGCTCAGAATTTTCTGTGAAGAACGAAAATAACATTAATGGAAACAGTAAAATATAATTTAAAAAAAAGCCTAATCACACTGTGGTGCTGCTGAATACCTGTGTTTTCTGGGAAGATGGGCTCAATTCCAACTCCGTGATCTGAAGGTGTGAGAACTTGGGCCGGATCCCTGAGGTAGATGCCTCTCTGTGATCCCACACTCACTGAGAAGCCTAGGTGGCTTGTGGGTAAAGAGGCATGCTGAGTGAGGTAGTCTAACGCTTTGTCCACCTGAGAGGGAGAGAGGAAGCAGATTACTGAACAGCAAACCATAAATAAAAAAAGACAACAAAAGCAAAAATCACAGCCAATTTGCGATACCTGGATTATTCCATGACCCTGTGCAAACACCTCAATGTCATCAACCTTCAGAGCCGTGTTTTCCAGGGCTCTCCTCACAGCAGGAACAGAAGGACAAATCCCATTCTGCTTCAATCCTTTTTCCACAAAAAAAAAAAAATACTAATTAGCGTGCGTTCACACTCGCCTTATTATCCAATCTGTGACTAAGAACACACCTGAGAGGACTAGAGCGATGCCGCCACAGGCATTAGGAGATGACATGGACGTGCCGTTCATTAGCTGAGTGCCACGGAGGGTCCAGTTGGGTACAGACGCAATGGCACCGCCAGGGGCGCTGATGCTGACCCCCAGTGCCCCGTCAGTGCTGGGGCCCCTAGATGACCACGTGTACTGGTTGGGGGGCAGCTTTTCCCTTAGGGAATACTCAGCCACCATCATGTCTGGAGTCACGTACGCTCCGACGCCTACGAGGAGAAAGGAGCAGGAATAAAGAAGCACATGGATAAAATTTCAATTTAGAATTTAAAGTGTTTTGATTTAGTTTTAGAAAAAAGTGCTAAGAGCGTGCACCTATGACACTGCTGGTGGTTCCTCCCGGGCAGCCCACGGTGGAAAGGCAGGGGCCGTTGTTTCCTGCACTCGACACAAAAATCACATTGTGCTTCTGCACAGCCTCCGTGATCACCTCACAGATCCTCCTGAAAGGAACACATCGCCAAAGACGTTCAGTAACAGCCATGCAAAACATTCTGATAACGCAACGCCCCGGGGCTCACCCTGAATTAGGCCAGTGAGTGGCTTCCCCGTAGCTGTAGTTAACCAGGTCACACTTGTAGTTGATTACTTCAATCATCTGTCAGGTGCAGAGAGACACAAAGAATAAACATGTGCAACATAAAACCCTTAAATGGTGTGTGTTTGCTGGGTTTTCTACGTGGTTATACCGCGCGGATGAGTCCGGTGCCTGTTTCCATGGTGCTGAGGCGGGTGTCTCCAATTTTCAAAGCCAGAATTTGGGCACCAGGAGCCACGCCGTTACGTTCTGGTTCCTCTGGGAAGTATCCCGCTGCAATGCTGGCCACGTGTGTCCCATGAGCCCCTTAAAAAGCACATTCACACATTACACTGGAGATTTCAGGTTTTATACTGCAGGTTTCAACAGTGAGCTGTTGTCTCAAAATAATTTACCTCCACTGGTAACAATGCAGAGCATGTTCCCCTCATCATAGACATTAATAGAGTAGTTAAGCATCTCAGCGTTTCCCAAAGTGGCATACTCTTGTTTTTCTCTGTATGAGCTCAGCACGGTACACTGGGACAGTTCTCCACACTCCGAGGTGTCGACTACAGCCCTGAAAAAAGTAATAATGGTAAACAACAGTAGAAAATAAAGAAGATAAGCACAATAAATCTAATATAAAGAGGGGTTTTACAGGAGAAGAGTGTGGCTTACTTCCATGTGACACCATCATGCCAAAGTATGCAGTCATACACAGGACCAGGGTCACTGTACTTTTTTTCCAGTGATGCCAGCAGCTCTGACTGATTCTGAAACTCTTCCTTCTGCAGCTTTTCTATCTGGAAGGCAGAATGAAGGAGGTGATCAGCAAAGAAAACAATCCTCAGGAGCACACCGAGAACATGAGCCTGTGGGTCTGACCTGTGAAGGCGTTGGATGAGCGAGGTCAAACTCTTCTGTCTTCCGGCAGACTTCAGCGAGGGCTGCTCTGTGCGGTGGATCCCAAACCTTCTCCTTTCGCTCTTTCTAACAGACAAAAGAGCAAAATATTGCAACAAAGTCCACAAAACATGGAAAGCAAATGTAACTTATTGCTATTATTCATTCGTTATTATTAATTTAATTCCATCGCTGTTTGGTTTAACAATTTTCAATACAAATTGAATGACGCTAAAGAGGGTGAACAACTCGAACAGATCTGAGAGTCTGGCCTGTTTTCTCGCTTATCAACAATGATCTTAAAAATAAATCTATTAATCTGAAAGAAACTGTGGAAGCGTGCGTCTGAGCAACAACTCTACATCAACTGTACTGAAAAATCAAAACTATGACAGAACTGGAACAGTCAGTATGTCATATATTCCTACCTGTATTCTTTCTTTAAGAGCCTTAGGGAAGAACTCAAAGCCATTTTTAACTCCAATGCGATACTTCCCTGATGGATTGACCCAGGCAGGAGGGATCTGAAAGACATAAAAAGACACATGACACACAAGATCACATGGAAAAAGAAGACTTGAGATGTAGGGCAATAGCTCTAACAGAACATTTCCAAAGAGTCAGATACCCTTTCTTATTTTATAAGAATCAAAAGAACGTGCCAACCTTAAGTGTTCTACCAGAGAGGCCGCTGATTGTCCCATCGTTGGGTTCTACCACTGTGGTCATGTTCACATCACCGCTGCCTGTTGTGTCAATGATGTCCACAATCTTTGGTTTTCCCTCAGTTGTGACCTAAAGGAGGGCGATAGAAGCAAACGTGTGAGCTCTGTGACTTATACTAATTAAAAATCTGAATATATTAGAAGCTCCCATTTGAAGCTTTCAGTATTTCCTATAAGAGTTTAATATCTAACAACAATACAGTGAGATTCAGTTAAAGATTTATAGGATATGCGAACTGGCTGATCGGATGAAGAAAACCTACTTACACAGCAATAATTAGTACCACATAGCAGCCTGAATGACTTCATCCTAAGTGTTGCTGAACCTCCTGAGGCCAGATGTTCCATAAATCTTCTGATATTCACTTTTGTGGGCTGTAACCTTTTTTAGACTTGTGTTTAGGTCACAATGCCATGAGATAAATGTGGGTCGTTTCAAAGATAGCTACATGTGTGGGAATACCTCGGCTCTTGTGTATTTTTAGAACCTAACAGCACAAGATAACAAAACAAACGCACCTCTAGCTTTAGCCAGTGGCTCCCTGACATAATTACTCTACTGATCTGTTTTTCCCCATTTCCTTTCAGGTCCATTCATTCATTTTTCCATTCATAACCGGCTTTAAGGTTTCAGAGTTATTATTAAACTAACAATCGAGTATCATGTTGTCACCCAACACCCTTTTTCATTCACATTATGGTTGATAAAGTCTACTGTTTTGTTTTATTTGTACCCTAGCGGTATCTGATAACACCCTGGTTTAGTTTAATTCATTGTAACTTGATCGGTAAAAATATAATACCGTTTAATAAACCGACAGCTGCCTCGTGCTGGAGATGATTTTGCTCGTTTAAACTACTAAAAGTACTCGTATGTAACTCTAACCAAGTGACACATGTAAACACAGTGAAGTCAACGGTCAACTTCAGCTAGCTTCCACGTTAGCATACGTTTTCTTGATTAAAGTTAAATGATTTGCAGTCCAGCTGTTTGACTGTTTCACGGCAGGATAAAATGTTTACTAATGTCTACTCTGTAATATTTAAGTTGTCATTAAGTGTATTGGAATACTTGTTGTAGTAATAGGTATATATTTCACGAGTAGCTAACTGGCTAGCTGCTGCCTACGGGTGACCGTCGGCCTTTAGCTTCCCTAGCTTCCAGAAGCTCGGCCGTAGCTAACACGAGGTAGCCGGTCAGATGTACCTGCATGCCGGGGGCCCCCGGGTCCACGCCGGTGTCGAGGATGGCGATGAGCACCCCTCTTCCATCGTACTCGGGGAACCGGGTGAGGTAAGAGGCAGCGCCGGTTTCCTTCTTAGGGAGAAGCCCGTGAAAAGGAAACGGCTCTTCGGTAGAATGGGCAGCCATGATTAATAAAAAGAAGAGCGACGATGAAAAGAAAGCAGCGAAATGGGGAAGAGAAGAGACGGAGAGCAACACGGTGGGTGAGACGGGGAGGAGAGCTGGTTAAAGGCGCAGTTCTTGGAACCTGTTTCAGCTACTCCTGATTAGTATAAATATATATATATATATATATATATATATATATATATATATATATATATATATATATATATATATATAAGTCATAAAAATGAAAATATTATCTCATAATTATGACTTAGCTATCTCATAATTATGAGTTAGCTATCTCATAATTTTGAGATAGCTAAGTAATAATTATGAGATATGATCTCATTATAATGAGATAGCTAAGTCATAATTATGAGATAATAATTTTTTTGGAGTGGCGGGAATGTGCTTCCATAGTACACAGTAGTAAACAGTGCTGTGACAATGTTTTTTTTTTGTAATGTTTCAGATCAGCTAACACGTAATATCAGACAAAGATGCATTTTTCAGATTATGATGCCATCTGTTAAAGAAAGAAAAGTGTTTTAAAACAGTGTTAGTTAATAGTTTTACACTAGATGTAATGCTGCACTTTTTCTTGTCAATCCATGGAATATCTTCCCAAACGTCTTGGGGATCACCAAGTTGGGTTTCTGGAACATGACAAATGACATAGTCTGGATGTTTTATGCAGGTTCCACAGCTGAGGACAGGAAGTTGGTGCAGACACTCATAAACGCCGCTCACAAATCATTGGCTGCTCTCTGCCCAACCATGGAGCACATCTCCACATCCTGCATCCTCAAGAGAATCAAGGCCATCACTGGTGACCCCCCTCACACCCTGCTCACCTTCTGTTCAACCGGCTATACCCTCAGGGAAATACTTCAGATCAATCAGGTTACACACCAGACTGACCAACAGCTTCTTCCTCTGGGCCATCAGATTTGCAAACACCCTCAGATACGCACACACATCACCCATAAACAGGCACATTTTTACTAAAATGCTACTGTATGTCAGATTTGGCCATATTTTCATATCCTCCTCCCACCCCTCTAGTAGGCCAGGGGTTCCCATAATTCTTTCTTTGACGACCCCCTTGCCCGTGTCCAAGACAAGCCAGGACCCCCAACCCCAACTCCTACATGCAAAAACACATTAAATTTGATCATTTACAAACTTTATACAGACCATAAAGAGTTATAAGTTTTATATGGAGATCTGATTATACTGTAGGGTGTGTTATTGGGATTTTATAAATGTAATTTTTACAAATAAAATCTTGCTAACCTCACAACCTCAGTAAAGACAAAATTGTGGGGACCCCCCTTGGGGTTTACGTCTCTAAAAAGACCATAAAAAGTGGATTAGCGAAAAACGGATCCTGTCATCCATTTATGGCCACAACGTAAATAAACGCTGGACCGGAAGTAGGTCGCATATTTCACACAAAGGATATTGGGGGCTAGGAATAAGGTGGATAGCATTTTATTTTGAAAGAAAGTGTTTCTACTAAGTAAATATTGTTACATTATCATTTCCCCCTCTTTTCCTTCTCCTCCTCCTCCTTCTTCTCCTTAACATTAATACTCCCAAGAGGACAAAAACAAAGATTTTGATTTTTTTCCAGCTTTATTGCAATAAGGAGGTTAAATTCTTCTCTTTTAAATGGTTTAACAAAACTAAGGTGTAGGTTCAGCTTGTCTCCACTGGAGGGTGCCAGTTCACCATCTTCCCTTCTTTTGTAAATGTCTTTCTTTTCATATCTTGTACAAAATATTTCCAACTCTCTCTGTTAGAGCTGGACTGTATGGTAATTTTTTACGTATGTAGTTCCTTTCTGCATTTTTAATCATTGTCCTATAGTTATTTAACTTCTAATTCCAGAATATGACATATTCTTACTGAAAATGATTATTTTTACCATGTTGGACTCATCAAGGTGTGCTGCATTACTAGTAACTGAAGTAACGTATTGCTCGTTAGTTGATTTATTTGCCTAAAACATGTCTGTTTCCACATATGCTGCTGAATAGACAAAATTGGAAACATAGCTATCACAAACAGCAAATTTGAACTTTAGCATTACTGTTATTTATATTTGGTACGTTGGGAATAACAATAAATCTGCACATGATGAAAACAAAATACAGTTGATCTTTATATAATGGGCCAAATCACATACAATCTGATGTGGTTTTGCTTCTCTATAATACCAGGATTAGGTTTGCATGTGTCTGTAGCCATCTGTTCCCACACATATACAATATCTCTGCACATGTAGACTGACTTTGGGTGGGGGTGGGGGGCATACAGAGCAAACATGAGCTGCAGTGTTCAGGGTTAGTTTAACAGTTTGTTCTAAATGTGCCAACACCCTTAAACCTGTTTTGATGACTTTCTTGTGCAAAACAGTGAGCATCCTTTCACTAATCTGCTCATAATCTGCTTCTGCCTTCCCTTCCTGTTTGTCACACATGCACACCAATGTACAGCCTTGCAAAAGCATTGTTCGATCCCTTATCTATAGAACATCCAGATTAAAAGATAAAATATAATAGATAAAATATAATTGCAGTGATGTGTTTGTATTTTTCTGTTATTAACAAACACAAATAGAATGGTAACTTGTTTTTTTCTGTTGTGGTTCACCACAGGGCGTAGTCTCTTTAGCTCAACTAAAGTAAAAGCATCCTGCAAACTTCTTTAAGGTTTTATTTCCCTATGTGATGCCATGCATGAAGCTACTAAACACAATGCTCCTCTTTGCTTGTGCTACTTTGGCTAGCATGTTCTGATAGTAGCATCCCTTGACTCATGCGCTGTAATCTAATTTGGTATTTGACTGCTTTTTCATTCATGCATGAACATTTATAAAAGAGGTTGTATAAGTTATGCTCAGCAGAACATAAATACAATAAATGGGTCACCCCTTAGCTGTATAAACATCCAGCATGCAGGAGGAAGCCACCATAAAGCAACCAGCATTTTAAATTCTTATCCTTTATGCCAGCATGCATCATTTTTTTTTATATCAAATTGCCTGCAGAGGTTACTCATACAGCAAGGGTAACACCATGGTTATTATCTATGAAAAAGGTTTCAAAGCAGATAGTCAAAAACGCCAAGGCCTTGTTTTTAATTGGTCAGTGATATCAACCCACAGTGCTTCATACTGTATTCTCTTTCAGTCAGACAAGCAAAAAGCTCCTCTTTAAAAGTCAAATTCATGTTTGAGCTTTTAATTTTTTGACAGATTGGCAGCATCCATTTGGGAAATGTTTTCACCTAAAACAACTCAAAACTCCAAGGGAAGTTCAATGCAATGCTTTATTTTTTGCACCTTTTCACTTTTGCATGAGCAAGTTGGTCCTTGGCCTTGGTCCTATCCAGAATGGACTACTGTCCCAGCCAGCACACATCGGTGGGCTCCATATGGGATCTATATGGGCAAGCCGTATGGGTCCCAACAGGGCTTGTCTGCGGTTTCCATGGTGGCCCCACAAGGGTTTGCTGGTGTTTGAGTCAAACCCTCTGAAAACCCATGTAGGGCAAAAATCATTCTGGGCAACTCCCCATGGGGCCATTGTGGAAACCGCGGACAAACCTTGTTGGGACTAGAGGTCGACCGATATTGGTTTTTCTATTGCCGATACCGATGCCGATAAATGGCGGTCATGGTCAGCCGATGGCTGATAAGTGCTGCCGATTTTTTTGGGCCGATTTCATGGCCCATATTTTGATGTTTTGCACCTTATCTGAATGATAAATGATCAGTAATAAGAGTGGATGCACATTTCTGAACCTAATCAGTTTTTAAACACTGAATTTACCAACTATTGTAACTTAATTTTGTGCACCGCTCAGTGTTAAAACCAAACATTTACCAAGATTAATAAAAATATTAATAAACTGACCAAATATTAAATATACAAAACAGGCAAAAAAGAAATGCCAGTTGATAATGTTTCAGAGCATTTATTGAGCAGATGTTATTCAGGGATGTACATTTACATGTAAATAAAAATAAATACAATTTTAGAATATAAAGACAAATTCTACTGAAATATATGAATATAATTTAATAATAATGTTGAAAACATGATAGCAACCTGTTAAAACACACCAGCAACACCTAAAGTTCATTCAGTCTTTAACTCACTATTTTTTAACATCTTCATGTAAAATATAAATGAAACCCTTTAGTGCTCCTGACTCAGCAGCAGCTTCTTTGTAAGCCTGGAGATGGGAATCTCAGGTTGTGTTTTACTTTTTACCTTTTTCAGCTTTGGCTCACCAGCCACCTGCTGATATCACACCTCGTCTTCCTTGGTGTTAGCTCCATGAACTGCTGCCATGCTGGACTTGACTTTAGTTGAGCCATCAGACAGAAACTAAACAGGAGAATTGCCGCGCCTCCTGGCTCCTCCCGGAGAAGGGAGCATGTGGCCACCTGCGTGTAGCAGCTGTTCCCGGCCTAGAAACAGGAGAGACCCGGGGCATGCGTTGCTGGACTGCGTCCGCAAGGTTGAAGCATCAGTTTCATGGATCTCTGATCACAGGGCTGCTGCTGTTAAAGGGAGAGTCCCGTTACTGAAACTCACCAAACCTCCATTCTGCAGCAGCGTCCTCACAAATCTTTGACTCCGGTGAAGCAGCGAAGCCCCAAAGCCTCTGCTAGCTAGCCTCAGTCAACTTACTTAGCTCGAGTTTCGGTACCGAGCCAACACGTCACATATTTCAACCCATCTTTGACAAAGCAGTGTTATGTTAAACACACAGCACTTTCCCTCATTCAACCAGCGAAATAAAATACAGAATTTTTATTTTACTTACTGATTAAAATGAAGCAGAGACTTCTTGGATGATCTCTTAGTGCAATAAATACCACAGCTTGCCATAAATTTGTCCAAATAATTCCATGATTAACATCCAAACATGAACACACAGAGGACACAACTAAAGTTCAGAGAGTCAGAATGTTCAAACATCTATTTCCGTGAGGCTGAGGCCTTCCCCGGAGCTAGCCGCTGACGCTAGCTCTGATACTAGCTCTGATGCTAGCTCTGACGCTAGCTCTGATGCCCATGCTAGCTGTCAATCAAATCTAATTATTCATCATTTCAAGCATTTAATTACACCTAAATGGAAGAGTTACAAAAAATTCACTCCCTCAGAGTTGTCATGAGTGTAAACTAAACATACTAAACCTAAAATGTTTTTTTGAACCAGGCTGTAAAAATGTTTATTTCTGCTGTGAAGTTGGAATTTTAAAAATGGGAATCAATGAGAATTTGCTCCCTTCTGGTGCCAGCCCCTAGCGGATGAGGGTGGAACTGCAATTGTTGGCACTTCCTTGTTTGCTTCATAGAATCAGGAAAATGGATCCCCCTGGGGTTAGACACAGAGCTCTGTGAACAGCCAGCCTCTTTAGCAATGATGTTTTGTGTCTTGCCCTCCTTGTGCAAGGTGTCAATGGTCATCTTTTGGATGACTGTAAAGTCAGCAGTCTTCCCCATGATTGTGTAGCCTACAGAACTAAAGTGAGACCATTTAAAGGATTTTGCAGGTGTTTTGCGTTAATTAGCTGATTAGAGTTTGGAAAGGCTCCGGGGGTGGATGAGATCCGCCTGGATTTCCTTAAGGCCCTGGATGTTGTGGGGCTGTGTTGGTTGATGCGGCTCTGCAGTATCGCGTGGACATCGGGGGCAGTTCCACCGGACTGGCAGACCGGGGTGGTGGTCCCCCTATTTATAAAGGGGATCCGCAGGGTGTGTTCCAACTACAGGGGGATCACACTCCTGAGCCTCCCTGGTAAGGTCTATTCAGGAGTTCTGGAGAGGAGAGTCCGTCGGATAGTCGAGCCTCGGATCCAGGAGGAGCAATGTGGTTTTCGTCCTGGCCGTGGAACACTGGACCAGCTCTATACCCTTGGGGGTTCCTGGATGGTGCGTGGGAGTTCGCCCAACCAAACTACATGTGTTTTGTGGATTTGGAGAAGGCGTTCGACCGTGTCCCTCGGGGGGCCCTGTGGGGGGTACTCTGGGAGTATGGGGTACCAGGCTCCTTGATACGGGCTGTTAGGTCCCTGTACGACCAGTGTCAGAGCTTGGTCCGCATTGCCGGCAGTAAGTCGGGCTCGTTTCCGGTGAGAGTTGGACTCCGCCAAGGCTGCCCTTTGTCACCGATTCTGTTCATAACTTTTATGGACAGGATTTCTAGGTTCAGTCAAGGTGGTGGGGGGATCCGTTTTGGTGGCCTAAGGATCAGGTCTCTGCTTTTTGCAGATGATGTGGTCCTGTTGGCTTCGTCAGAACGTGATCTCCGGCTTTTGCTGGAGCAGTTTGCAGCCGAGTGTGAAGCAGCTGGGATGAGAATCAGCTCCTCTAAATCCGAGACCATGGTCTTGAGTCGGAAAAGGGTAGAATGCCTTCTCCAGGTCAGGGGCGAGGTCCTGCCCCAAGTGGAGGAGTTTAAGTATCTCGGGGTCTTGTTCACAAGTGAGGGAGTGGTGGAGCGTGAGATCGATAGGCGGATTGGTGCTGCATCTGCAGTGATGGGGGCGTTGTACCGGTCTGTCGTGGTGAAGAGAGAGCTGAGCCAAAAGGTGAAGCTCTCAATTTACCGGTCGATCTACGTTCCTACCCTCACCTATGGTCACGAGCTTTGGGTACTGACCGAAAGAACAAGATCGCGGATACAAGCGGCCGAAATGAGTTTTCTCCGCAGGGTGTCTGGGCTCTCCCTTAGAGATAGGGTGAGAAGCTCAGTCATCCGGGAGGGGCTTGGAGTAGACCCGCTGCTCCTCCACATTGAGAGGAGCCAGTTGAGGTGGCTCGGGAATCTGGTTAGGATGCCTCCTGGATGCCTCCCTGGTGAGGTTTTCCGGACACGTCTAACCGGGAGGAGACCCAAAGGAAGACCCAGGACACGCTGGAGGGACTATACCTCTCGGCTGGCCAGGGAACGCCTTGGGATTCCCCTGGAGGAGCTGGCCCAATTGGCTGGGGAGAGGAAAGTCTGGGCCTCCTTCCTTAAGCTGCTGCCCCCGCGACCCATCTCCGGATAAGCGGATGAAAATGGATGGATGGATGGATGGATGGAGTTTGACACCAGGTGTCTTCAATATAGAACCTTTTCATGAAATACTGATTTGGGATTATCATTTATAATCATCAAATAAATAGAAATAAACATTTGAAAGATAGTCTGTGTATAATGAATGAATATAAGTTTCACTTTTTGAATGGAATTACTAAAATAAATCAACTTTGTGATGATATTCTAATTTAATGACCGACATCTGTATTGTTGGATGACATTATTATTTGAGTTTTCAGACCTCCCAACTTGGTGTCTTTCAATGTTTAATGCTGTAACCCCCACCCCCCCATTATGTCAAAGTCCATCTACTCAAATGCAATCATGTTTTTCCAAAGACCTACAGTGCTGTGAGTTATCATGAGCCCACATCATTTATATAAATAACCAAGTTCTGCATGAACATCATCAACAGTAATGTAAATACATTCTCACTCAGGTTGTGTCCTATATCTGCACCCACAGCAGCGTTTAAGTGCTCGTAAACATTTAGATGACCCGTTATTAGTAACCAGGGAGCAGAAAAAATCATTTTGGCACATTGACGTTAAACGTGTTCAGATAAAACAAGTTAAAAAAAACATTTGGTAGTGTTGCTTGCTTTTCACCCCCCCTAGAGTCTGTTATTAATTCACTGTTGTAAACGCACAAGAGAAACTTATCTCCTCGCTGTGCGTTCATCTTAACACTTTAATCTAACTGCTGAAATGTCTCATCAGCCTTCATTAGTGTCTACAGGAGCGGTTCATCACTAAATCAAACAAATCAGCTGTGTTCATGATCTAAAACATGCAGGAAACATGCTGGAAGCAGACTGCAGCTCCAGACATGTCAGCTCAATTTTATCCAAGTCCAACAGACCGAACTGACAACTCTGAAGTTGCAAGTGCGATAATCTGGCCACAAAGGGAGGTAAGGGTCTGAGTGACATATTAGCGCTTTTTATAAGGCACACCATGCTGGCAAATCAGCGTAATATTGCCGCTACGGTGTTATAAACGCGCCATTGCAGCATGGGGATGCAGGAATTGTTGCGGTATTCGTGCCGCCACGCTTGGTAGTAAAATTGCCACAACGCTGGACTTGTGAATGCAGATTACACCTTGGCGCAACAGAGGTTGTGCTTTTGTAAACAGAATCAGCTGAGATGGTAAACTGGAAAAATGCAGAACTCCGGGAGCTTCTCTCCGTTAGAGCTGGAGCTCAGATCACCTGACAGTTCAGAGCCGGCAATGGGTCGTAGCCAGACTATATATTCACATATATAGGATGGCTTGGCAGGCTAGAGGATTTGTCCATCTTATCAATACAGGTGCTGATACTGTAGCAGAAACTCATTCTAGGTAACACCTTTCCTCTCATTGAGAATTTCTTACTGATTCTCCAGACTGAGATCCTTCAGATCATTGCTTACTCCAGATGAGTCACTGACTACATGTTAGTCTTCCTCACAGTGTCACTTTAAAAAAAATAGATATGTATTGTGGTGTGAGACAATACCCTTTTAAGAAGCTATGCCGACATGCTTTCAAAAATTGACTCGTACTGCACAAGTCACTTTCTGGTTGACTTTAAATCACACATGGCCAAAACGTTTGAGAATTACACAAGTATTGCCACAGAAACAAACATATTAAAAAAAACTGATGGAACAAACTCGTGACAATAATTGCATTGTTCTCAAAATTTGGCCTTGTTTAATTTATTGTCTTTTTTGACAATATTTGCATCATGGGGGAGCAATTAATATGTCTAGTTGTCTCTACGACTACCATGTTTGGAGACTGCTACATAAGCTTCTATATTATGAAGTAACCATGCTTTAGGTTAAAAAAACATGCTGAATGGCCTGCACTTGTTCGATGCCTTTCTGTATCAGAAGACAACACTTAATAGTTCAGTCATTAACTCACACACTTATTCACTCACAGATGGTGATAAGCTACGCTGTAGCCACAGCTGCCCTGGGGCACACTGACAGAAGCAAGTGTTATCTTATGGAATACATCAAGATCAGATTGTTAATGTAATCTTATCTATCTATTATTAGATAGATAAGATTACAGTAACAGTATATATGTATATATGTGTGTGTAAACCTAAATCATACTTTTTTTACCTTTGAGGCCTCATTTGCCAATTTTAATACATGCGGTGCACTTATTTTTCTTGGTGTTATTATGGTTTATAACAAAAGTATTTTTCTGTTGTTACAATTTTCAAAAATATTTATTTTCATGGAGAAAATCAGAGAAAACGAAGTGCTCAAATATGGACGCTGGCTGTGTTCTGGTAAAAGAAATCTCAAAATAAAAAACAGGAACAAGTTAAAACAAACATTATTTTTTTAATAGATAATTTTAAGACACTTTAGAATAATCTAGCTAATTTTAGAACATTATATCACTGTAGAATAATACTGAATATATCACAATTATTAAACAATACAGTAAACTTTTATAAAAACAGATTATTGTGGAATACTTTTGGAAGTTATAAAACATTGAATGCCATTTCTGATCGAATATAGATTATTAGAATATTTTAGAATATTATGTATTTGAGGATCTGCCTCAGTCTCATCTGCCTCCTCTCCATCATCATCACTGATGGTGAGACTCGCTGGCACAATAACTGTCCCCCTCTGTTTTTAATAGAAATCTTAGTTTAAAACTGAAAAATATATTCAATATTATAATTATTATTATTATTGTAACCATGATCATGAAGATTATGTCTAAAAAACAACAGATTTTACCTAAAAATATACATAATTTCTTTTACTTGTTCAGGGTGTATGATCAAATATGGCTGCTTTGATTTTCATGCTCTGATTTCACCAACTTCATTGAGTTTAACATTTACAACACATATATCCTTATTTAGCACCACTAGTCAACCTTGTGGTGTGGAAGTTTCATAAACCTAGCATTGTTAGTTTCAGAGATCCAACCGTAAACACATTAAATACATCAGATCTCAATATGTGTATATATATATATATATATATATATATATATATATATATATATATATATATATATATATATATATATATATATATATATAGTGTATATAGGTAAATTGAGCCACCCATTAAAAAAAGTTTGACACAGTGATCTTTTTCTGGTTGAAACAATCACAATAGGTAGTATTAACCACATTTTTAAAATCTATTTTTTTTTTTTTAATCCACCTTATTCACAAGAAAAAGGCATATGCCAGACCATTCACCTCTCAGTTCTTTACTCTAAACTGGGTTTGAAGCATTGCTCCACCCACTACATCAAGACCAATCAAATCAATTGTTTATTTTCAAACACAGGTTTGCTAAAAATTTGGAATAATTTGCAGCAACTGGCTGTAAAAATCTTAATTGCTCTTTTTACCTGATGTCACCCCAAATTGAAAAAAAAAATAGGGCATAAATAATTAAATATATGATAAATTAACATTTGAAAAAAATAAATTTGAAAATAAATAAGTACATGTTATAAAAATTTATTTACTTAATTATTTATTGTCAGTTTTGGCAGAAACGTTGCTCCATGTGTGAGGGAGGATGTGTCTGTGATGGTGATGAGGTTGAAGTTGGAATTTCCAGCTTGTTTTGTTCATGTTTGTTGGCTTTAATGGTTTCCTTTAATTTAACCAGTACATCCAGAAAGGGGGTGGGCGTGGCCGGGGGCGTGGCCGGGGGTATGACCGGGGGCGTGGCAGGGGGCGTGGCTTGTCCTCCCTAGTCTTTGATGATGTCATCAGTCTGTGATATCAGCATTCAGTATAGCCAGAGCTTTGATGAGAACGCATCATTCTAGCGAGCCTTAACGAAACCTTTTGCTTAAAGGATTTTTACAGTCTTGCTTTTCACACGAGTCCTAGTTTAACAGTTTAACTGTCTTTTCCAGAGGTTTAGTTGTTTTTAAACAGCAAACTTTTTAACACTTTCGTCATGTCTGAGGCCAGTATCCAGAAACCCGCGACTGAGGTTCATCAGTCTTCTGTGAAAAACTGCTCAGAAGAGCAAAATAAGCTTTACAGCAGTGATAATTACTCTATAGGAGAATTACAACTGAAAGTAAGCGCGGTGACAGACATGTTTAGGGAGAAACTGCAACAACTCCAAAACGATGTCTGCAATTTTGAAAAGAGCAAAACCGATTCGAAGAGAGACATAGATGAGATGAAATCTCATCTAGAAAAACAAAAAACTGAATCGGAAAAAGATTTCCAACGTATGCAGCTGTTCCTGAAGGAAGAAAGAGAACGAATTGACGTTTTTAAACGTAATCTGGACCTGCAGAGTGAAGAACTGCAGTTGGAAAAACAAAAATTATCCAACGAAAGGATTAACATGGAAGAAGAGACACTTAAAGCAAAGAAAGAGATTGATTCTATGAAATCACAGATGGAGGAAGACAAACGCCTGTTTGACCAGTTTAAGAAAAACTCAGACGAGATTAGAAACGCCAAACAGACGCTCCGTGACGAGAAGGAATCTCTTCGGGCTAAAAGACAATGGTTTGACAGCAGCGATGATGACACTTTTGATGCAAACACATATCAGCTGAAAGTCAGAGAGGTGATTGACACGTTTAAGGAGAAAAAGCAAAAACTCCAGAACGACGTGGACGAATTTGAAAAGAGAAAAGCCGAATCGAAGAGAGACATCGATGAGATGAAATCTCTACTGGAAAAACAAAAAACTGAGTTCGAGGAGAAAAAGAATGACTCTGAAAAAGATTTCCAACGTATGCAGCTGTTCCTGAAGGAAGAAAGAGAACGAATTGACGTTTTTAAACGTAATCTGGACCTGCAGAGTGAAGAACTGCAGTTGGAAAAACAAAAATTATCCAACGAAAGGATTAACATGGAAGACGAGACACTTAAAGCAAAGAAAGAGATCGATTCTATGAAATCACAGCTGGATAAACAAAAATCAGAGTTCAAGGAGGAAAAATGTGAATCTGAAAAAGATTTCCAACGTATGCAGCTGTTCCTGAAGGAAGAAAGAGAACGAATTGACGTTTTTAAACGTAATCTGGACCTGCAGAGTGAAGAACTGCAGTTGGAAAAACAAAAATTATCCAACGAAAGGATTAACATGGAAGACGAGACACTTAAAGCAAAGAAAGAGTTCGATTCTATGAAATCACAGATGCAGGAAGACAAACGGCTGTTTGAGCAGTTTAAGAAAAACTCCGAGCAGGAAATAAGAAACATCCGACAGGTTTTGCATGACGAGAAAAACGCGCTGGACGTCAAGTCACAAAATCTGGAAGATGAAAAGATCAAGTTTCAGGAAACAAAATATGAGTTTGAGCAGGAGATTAAAAACGCCAAACAGATGCTCCGTGACGAGGAATATTGTCTTACAGCTGAGAGACAAAAACTAGATACGGACAAACAAGAGTTTGAAAAGACAAAATCAGACTCAGAGCTGGAGGTCAGAAAGATGACTGACGAGCTGAAAGCTAAGACACAATATGTGGAGGAGCAGAAGCTCAAGGTTGAGAAGGAACAGTGGGAGGTACAGGAAGAAATGGGTAAACAGAACGATGAGAAAAAGAAACTGGAGGATCTTAAAGTCAAATTTGATCAAGCCCATGACAAGCTGATTAAAGGAAAAGCAAAGCTGAAGAAAAACATTCAGAAGTTTCAAACTGACAAAGCTGAGCTTCTAGTTGTTCTAGATGAAGAGGAACGAGAGCTTGAAAGGAAGAAAAAAGAATCGGCGCAGGAGATAGACGACATGAGACAAGATTTGCATGATGAGAGAAAAATACTGGACGATCGGTCACAAAATCTGGCAGATGAGGTACTCAAGTTTCAGAAAACAAAAGATGAGTCCGAGCAGCAGATTACAAACGCCATGCAGCAGCTTCGTGACGAGGAGGAACGTCTTAAAGCTGAGAGACAGAATCTAGATGAGCAGAAACAAAAGTTTGAGGAGAAAAAATCTGAATCAGAGAAAGATTTCAAACAGATCCAGATGTTTCTGCAGGAAGAAAAAGAAAAGATTGAGGTTAATAAACACAATCTAGACTTGCAGACTGAAGAGCTGCAGTTGGAAAAGCAAAAACTACTCAGTGAAAAGATAAACATTGAAGATGAGAAGATCAAGTTTCAGGAGTCAAAAAAAGAGTCCGACGAGGAGATTAGATATGCCACGCAGATGCTGTGTGACGAGGAGGAACGTCTTAAAGCTGAGAGACAGAATCTAGATGAGCAGAAACAAAAGTTTGAGGAGAAAAAATCTGAATCAGAGCTGGAGATCAGAAAGGTGACTGAAGAGCTGAAAGCTAAGACACAATATGTGGAGGTTAATAAACACAATCTAGACCTGCAGACTGAAGAGCTGCAGTTGGAAAAGCAAACAATACTCAGTGAAAAGATAAACATTGAAGATGAGAAGATCAAGTTTCAGGAGTCAAAAAAAGAGTCCGACAAGGAGATTAGATATGCCACGCAGATGCTGTGTGACGAGGAGGAACGTCTTAAAGCTGAGAGACAGAATCTAGATGAGCAGAAACAAAAGTTTGAGGAGAAAAAATCTGAATCAGAGCTGGAGATCAGAAAGGTGACTGAAGAGCTGAAAGCTAAGACACAATATGTGGAGGAGCAGAAGCTCAAGGTTGAGAAAGAAAGGTTTGAGGTACAGGAAGAAATGCGTAAACAAAACGACGAGAAAAAGAAAGTGGAGGAACTTAAAGTCAAATTTGATCAGGTCCAGGACAAACTGATTAAAGGAAACATAAAACTGAAGAAAAGCATTCAGCAGTCTAAAATCAACAATGTTCAAATTCAGGAGATAACGAGAAATCTCGAGTATGAAAAAGTAAATTTTGAGGCAACGCGCAGAAAGCTGCAGCAGTTAAGAGACCTAGATCATGAGCGGAGATTTAAAAGATTAGAAATTGAGCAAGCAGAGAGAAAGAGAGAAGCAGATGAGAGGAAGAATAATCTGATTGAACAGAAAGTTGAGTCTGAGGAGGAGAAAGCGTAGTTACAAGAGTCTCTGCAGTGTGAGAAGGCTCTGCTGGAGAAACATCACTTGGAGGGAAAAAAATCTGAAAGAAAAAAAAAATAGGAGGTGGAAATGACTGAGAAGATGGCCATAAGACACCCAAAAAATACACAAAAAAACCACAAAAAAACCACACAAAAAAACACAAAAAACCCACAAAAAAAACACAAAAAACCCCACCAAAAAAAAACCTCAAAAAAGCACACAAAAAACACACAAAAAACAAAAAAAATTATAGTAGTAGTAGATGGATGGATGAATAAATGAATTAAACTAATTATAAAATAAATAGGTAAAACACAAAAAAAACACAAAAAACCCCACAAAAAAACCCTACAAAAAACCCACAAAAAAACCACAAAGAAAACACAAAAAAAACACACAAAAAACCACAAAAAAACCACAAAAAACCACAAAAAAACCACACAAAAAAAACACAAAAAAGACACAAAAAAACCACAAAAAACACTCAAAAAAGCACACAAAAAGTACACAAAAAACAAAAAAAATTATAGTAGTAGTAGATGGATGGATGAATAAATGAATTAAACTAATTATAAAATAAATAGGTAAAACACAAAAAAACCACGAAAAAAACCACAAAAAAACCCCACAAAAAAACACAAAGAAAACACAAAAAAACCACACAAAAAACCACAAAAAACCACAAAAAAACCACAAAGAAAACACAACAAAACCACACAAAAAAACCACACAAAAAAACCACAAAAAAACCAACAAAAAACACACACAAAAAAAAACACAAAAAAAACACTCAAAAAAACACACAAAAAGCACACAAAAAAACAAAAAAAATTATAGTAGTAGATGGATGGATGAATAAATGAATTAAACTAATTATAAAATAAATAGGTAAAACACAAAAAAACAACAAAAACAAAAAAAAATTTTAAGTAGTTGTAGTAGTAGTGGATAGATAGATGAATGAATGAATAAAACAATTTTTAAAATAAAAAGGTAAAACACAAAAAAACCCAAAAAAATTTAAAGTAAGTTGTAGTGGATGGATGATGAATAAAACAAATTTTAAAATAAAAAGATAAATCACAATAAAACACCAAAAAAATTTAAAGTAAGTTGTAGTGGATGGACGATGAATAAAACAAATTTTAAAATAAAAAGATAAAACACAAAAAAACACCAAAAAAAAAAATTGGATGGATGGATGGATGGATGGATGGATGGATGGATGGATGGATGGATGGATGGATGGATGGATGGATGGATGGATGGATGGATGGATGGATGGATGGATGAATGAATAAATAAAAAAAAATTTTAAATAAAAAGTTAAAACAAAAAAACAAAAAAAAAAAAAAAATCCCTTCTGCAGAATCGCCACCTTATCGTGGTGGAAGGGTTTGAGGAGCTCCATGATCCTGGAACCTGTGTTGTCAGGGACATCACCCCGTCTCCCATGGCAACATGGTCTCAGCTTAGGGCTCGGACTAAGAGCGATTCAAACACCTAAAGGGCCACACCTGTGGACCAAAGGTTGTTCTCTAAGATCATTATTTTAATATGTTTCAAGTAAATAGTATGAATCTACAAAAGACTCCAGTAAACAAGTATTGAGGGTTCTCAAGCACTGAGTACCTGATCATAACAGCTGATTTAATTTGTTTTCATTATTTAATTAGATAAATAAAAATTCAAATTTACAAAAAAATAATAAGTTGTTGTTAGCCAATCAGAGGAGAAATGTGCAAAATATCAGGAAATAAGAGTGCAAATCCTGTCCTGTTCTGCTACTCCAGTGGTCATAGATATCATACGGTATATATTGTTAGCTGGCTCACCCGCCCGCCGCTGTTTGTCAATTGGACGAACGTCCCTAAGTGGCGGCCATATTACTTCGGACAGCTGCCCCCTTTTGTAACATTGGTGTCAATGGTACATGTACTATTTAAATAACTCTAACTTGCTCGATGTTCAACCAATTTTTAAACGGTTTGATTTGTTATAAACGCCAGAGATGTGGCTGTGAAATATGACAGATTTGGCCCGTTAATTAAAAAATATGCAAGTATGTCCTATCAAGCCTATGTGTTATAAGGATTGTAGTAATGCAACCCGCTTGTAAGTCCGTTAATATTTCAGCATCTAGCAATATATATATATATATATATATATATATATCTATGCCAGTGGTACTCACTCCTGGTCCTGGAGAGCTGGTATCCAGCATGTTTTTCTTGTTTCTCTACTCCAACATGCCTAATTCAGGGGTTGAATCACCTGTGCAGCAGCTCATCAAGGTTTCAGAAGCCTGTTAATCACCTGCTGATTGAAATCAGGTGTGTTAAAGCAGAGTTAAAACTAAAACATGCTGGATACCGGTTCTCCGGGACCAGGAGTGAGTACAACTGTGCTACTCTGTCCTCCAGTTTACGTCTTTGTCCTCAAACAGGTGCACCAGAGCTTTTATTCTCCTGAGTACAACTTAGAAGGCATTCATTCCTACTAGAGACAGTTGCAAATGTAATAAAAATATGAGTAAAGTGGTGTATAACATGCGGCCACTGTCTTGTGCCAGTGGGCAGACCCCTGTCAAAATGTCTTCAGGAATTTTCTAGTTCACAGAACATCAAACATGTAAACATCTAAAAACATTGCAGAATACTGTCGTGATCCTTAAGATGTTATTTTGTGTTAATGAGTACTGCTGCTCTAATGAGTTGGTTGTGATTAAATGTTTGGAAAGAGATAAAGCTGCAGGGAAATGCAGCTTTATCTCTTGTCTCCAGCAGAGGGCGGAAAAATCCTCACTAGGGGTGCACCGATTGCAGTTTTTGGCTATTCACCGATCACCGATCTTGAGAAACACCTTACTTGCCGATACCAATTTTATTTTAACTAAAAGCAGATTACATCAATGTTTCAATTTCCTTTTATTGAGAAAACCAATATGAATACTCATGAAACAACACCAGTTTCAACTGGACATGAGGTAATGTTCTCAAATATAAATGAACATACTTAGCATTGCTGTTTGAACTACAAAATCACATTTGTTCCTTTAGACTTTCGTTTTTCTAATTTTGAAAACAAAACTTTTGTACCTGTTTTGACACACTTGTCCAAAAAAAATTATTCTATAGCAATGATTTGATTTAACATTAACTAGGGGTGCACTGATTGCAGTTTTTGGCTGATCACCGATCTTGAGAAAAACCTGAGATCAAGGCCGATAAATCGGTTGGCCGATCGATCGGTGCACCCCTAATCCTTACTGTCGAACGCCAGACACTAAAGGATTAAGCTCTCATGTTTCCATCCAGTTGACCTAATAAAACAAATAAATCCCTCATAGACAGAGTATGTGGCCATCAATCAAAACAAATGACAGATTGTGAATTTTTGCAAGCAAATTCATGTCAAATTACGTGACAGACAGTTGAAACACACAATTATTGTTCATTTAAATTTAAGTGCATCATATGTATGATTCAGGGCATAAGGCAAGGCGGACCAGGAAATATCTTTATCTTTATAGCTGCATTCACTTACATTTTTTTTGTTCATAGGACCCATGAGCTGACTGGAAGGGGAGGAAACTTTCGTGTCAAGGTTGTCCTGATGGCCAGTCTGCCACTGCACACAACCATTGTGTTTAACACTGTTACATAAATATAATTTGAATTGTGCTTTAAGTTAATTGAAAAGAGAATGTTAGCATGAGACCTTGTTGCTAACGCCAAAACGCTGTAGCATTTTATTTTGAAAGAATTTACAGGAAGTGCAGTTCCCTATAATTCCTCCTCCTTAATGTTGATATTCACCAAAGGACAAAAAAAACCAAAACATTAGGACTTTTTTCCAGCTTTGTTGCGATAAGAAGGGTAACAATTGATCAGCTGTATGCTAATCCACTAGGGGCTGGCTCCAGACGTGAGCAAATCCTCATTGACTCCCATGTTAAAAATGCCAATTTCACAGCAGAAATAAACATGTTTAGAGCCTGGTTCAAAAAACCATTCTAGGTTTAATAGGTCTAGTTTACACTCATGACAACTCTGAGGGGAGTGAATTTTTTTGTAACTATTCCGTTTAGGTGTAATTAAATGCTTGAAATTATGAATAATTAGATTTGATTGACAGGTAGCATGAGCGTCAGAGCTAGCGTAAGCGGCTAGCTCCAAGGAAGGCCTCAGCCTCACGTTAATATGTTTGGTCATTTCAATTCTGAACGTTAGTTGTGTCCTCTGTGTGTTCAAGTTTGGATGTTAAGTAATTATTAGACAAAGAGGACCTGATCTCTGACCACTGGGGAGGAGAGCAGCCATGCTACCCGGCTCAGCCACCTCACCATAGCCGCGGGACTGCTAGCCCCGCTGATCTCCGACTCCGACTCCGATTAAACCCATGAAAAACACACCGCTGCACTGCTTGAAGGATGCAGTGAGTAAATAAGCCGTGAGGACACATGTATAGACGTAATCTATAGATGTGAAATTGCGTCATTGCAATAGACTTTTATTTTGTAAATTACCGGACATTTTACACTGAAACCAATTGTGATTTCCTGTCTAGCCCTATGTTAACTGTGGAAATTGATGCATCCTAGAAGTGGCTCGTGGTAAAAATAGAACTCGATCCTATCTTTAGCGGCGCAGTCTGACAATTGCCACATCGTGGCTGGTTGTTATCACCCCCACAGACTATAATGGATTATATTTGAAGCAGCGACGTTTCGCGCCGCTGATGCTTCCAGTGTGTAGGCTCTAGCTTCGGGGGTTAGCTCAGTTTATCTAGTAGCTACATTGGTTTCGTTAGTGCCCAGCTCCACCTCTTTTCCCATTTATGGGTAGTCTGGGCGTGACGAGACGTGTGACACGGCCAAAATAGTGGTGGTGGGAGCCGACCTTTTTGACTCATCCACCCAAAACAGACATAAATGGGCTCGGTATGTCCAGAGTTTATTAATGTCTATGCGAAAAACGCATACACTTCCAGCCCCTCCCCCCGCTGGGCCGCTCTGATCACTATCTCATACATCTGATCCCCGAATACACACCAAGGGTGAGAAGAGAGTCTCCACAGAAGAAGTCTGTGAAAAGTGTGGTCTGAGGAAACTAGTGAGAGACTAGAGCCCTTTTTATAAGACACACCATGCTGGCAAATAAGCGTAATATTACCGCAACATGTTTCTTATGAACGCGCCATGGCGGTATCACGTTGCGGGAATTTTGCAGCATTCGTGCCGCCACGCTTGATAGTAATATTGTGGTAATATTGCGGCTTCGCCGGTCTTATAAATGCACATTAAGCGTTGGCGCAACAGAGGGAGGTGTCATGACCATGTGATGAATTAATGAAAAGTAAACATGGGCTTAAGTTTCACTTAAACAGGATCAGCTGAGATGATTAACTGGAGCGATGCACAGCTCCGGGAGCTTTTCTCTGTTAGATCTGCAGCTCAGATCATCTGACAGCTCACAGGGATGGTGGAGGACAGACACCTGTGCAGCTTCGATCGCAGTAAAAAGCAAGTTATGTCCAAGATACACGGAAGTCGCGACAGTGCAGAGACCGCCCCCATACCCCCTTTATGCCGCCATCGCGTAATCTTTTATATAACGGACATGATTGCGCAACATTACCGCCATGGTCTGAGCTCTTATAAACGACCTAACGCTCCCTGTTGCCGCCTCGGCGTTGCGGCAAATTGGTGGCATTATTTTAAAAAAGAGGCTTAGGATTGCTTCCAAACCACAGACTGGGAGAAACACTGGAACACTTGTATAGGCCTTTTCCAACAGCACTACACAGAGTAACTCGGCTTAGTGCAGCTTGGCCTGGCCACATTTTCCAACAACACGGTTCGTATTTTCTCTCTACTTTTTCCCACTTTTTTAGTCCCGGTTCCCTTGAAGTCCCAAGTGCGCCGAATCGGGCCAGCATCGCGATTGTGGCTGCTGATTGGCTAGGGGGCGGAGTCTGTGGCTGCTGCAGGCTCTCTGCCTGCTGCCTGCAGCCGTTTCCTGATTCTGAATCTGACAAAAAGCCATAAAACTGAGCAGAATGTCCAGCATCACTGCCATTTTTGTGCTGAGTTGTGTTTCTGTGTAACATTCAGATAACTTCACACTGTTTAATAATCACCTCATGCTATTTTTGTTTCGAGTTGAGCTGCGTTGCCTTAAAGAGTGAATTTCCCCACTGCGGGACCAATAAATTCTATTCTATTCTCTAAATGGTTTAACAGAACCAGAGTTTAGTTCTAGCTCTTTGCCACTGGAGGGCGTCAATTCCCCATCTCGCTCATCTTAGGTCTATTTAAAACTGAATGTGTAGTGCTGTAGCTAGGGGAGTGTGTACAGAATCCAAATTAACTTTTTTTAGTGTGAGAAAATTGGGGGTGTGGCGTGAGAGTGTGTGAAGACGGTCAAATGCGTGTCTCTCACCCTGTTTTAATTAATATAGTTGTTATTTCAAATGAAAGAGTTATGAAGGAAAACTGGTTTGTAAATAAGAAAGCTAACATGATAATGCCTGTCAGCAGAAACTGACTACCTAAACAGGAATTTCATCAACATCAAAATCACATATATGAATGATTTAGATTTGGAATGAACTACCATAACTTATTTTATCTTTCATGATATGCTTGATCCAGTTAAAATTTGAAGAATGCATTTGATGTGTTGTAATCAAGCGTGTTTTTTATTATTATTATGAGTTCTGTCAATTTTTTAATGAATGAATTAAATTCATCAAAAAAGACAATCCTCTTGTTTTAAATTAATGGATTCTACATTTCAGCAACAGATCTCTCATGAGCTAACTATCAATCTGGTTTTAATTTTTTTGGCCCGACATGAGATTTAGGCTGGAAACTGCAAATGATTAGCCTAGTGAACTAGACCAAATTCTTGCTTTGCAGAGTTTGGTCTAGGCACGCTTCATAGGAACCCTCGCTGCCTGTGTCTGTCCAATCACAGCTCGCTATAGTTTTGGTTGGGCCAATCACAGCGCTCTATATTTTGGGCCAATCACAGAGCGGGGGTAGCCGATGACGTCAGCGCTGCGGCCGCGAACCCAAGCAACATGGCGGCGGCGCAGGAAACACGTTCGTTTGAAATGGCTTTGTCATCAACATTGGATTATTTGGAAAATAAATTTGACTTTTTTTTAAAAGTCTTTTGGTGTTTTATAGAATTTTTGACGAAATGTTTTTAAAAAATTCTGAAAAAGACCAGCGGCGAACATTACGCAAATTACATGGTCCAGTCCGCACCAACCCACATGAGAAAAGTCCCGAACTCTGAACAACACCGACCGGTGTCCGCGGGGGAAGGAGGAGAGGTGCAGACTGCAGCTCGGAGTCCGTCTCCTCTCCTCCGCGCTCAGAGTGAAATTCTCCGACTCCCAAACAGGAAAACGATTTAATTTATAAACCTGAAGCTAATATGTTAAGCAAATAAGCAACTGATAGTTTAAGACGGTCCGTCAAATTGACAACAAGCTAGCAAACATTAGCAGCATTCTGCCGATTACCGGCGGTTCTTACGGCTCGTTTTTCCTTTCACTCAGCGAAGTATTATTTCATATTTTACTTTTAATTAACACTAAATATACAGCTATAGGGTTTTGCTAATGCGTTGTATGCCGGCCTAAGTCAGGGTACGGTAGCACAACTACAATTAATCCAAAACTTGGCTGCTAGGTTCTTGACAGGCACGATAGGGAGCACATTACTCCTGTGCTGCCCTCTCTGCACTGGCTCCCTGTGCACTTCAGGGCAAAATACAAGGTGCTAACTTTGGTGTTTAAGGCTCTTCAGGGAACTGCTTCTCCTTACTTGGCTAGCATTTTGAACAGGCATGCTCCATCGAGATGCCTTCATTCGGCTGATAGGGAACTGTCAGTGGTTCCACGTTCGAAGTACAGGTCACGGGGGGATCGTGCGTTCTCGGTGTTAGCTCCGAGGCTATGGAATGAACTGCCTTTAACCATGCACCAGTCACATTCTTTGCTGGTTTTTAAGTCCCGCTTAAAGACGCATTTTTATGTCATGGCTTTCCAACAGCAGATGTCGTAACAAGGCTTCATTGTCCTGCATGTAATGTGGCCTTTTTATTAGGTTTAATGTTTTTATGGCTGTTTTATACGGTTTTACTTGTACTTGTTGCTTGTTGCATCGTCCAGCACCATGGGTGTCCGATAAGGTCGTGAAAGTGGCCTTATAAATAAAGTGATAAGAAATGAAATGAAGTTCTTTACAGCATGTTGTCACTTTCTCATATCAAAAACTTTTATGCCCATCTGAACATGCTGAGGCCATTAAAACAAGTTAAAGATCTTCTGTTCTAGATACAATTAAAAGCAATGCGGTGAATTTGAGTGATTATGAAATGATAGAGTATGACTTGCTTTTTCTGTGGCGGTGAGAGAATATCTGCACGAAGCAGATTGAACAAAGGAAGGACTGTTAGTTAGATAGTTGGAGCAACTCCTGATTAGTGATAGGATATTTTTAGCAGGGACTGTGCAGCACAGCAACACAGACATTCACTCAAGAAAGAAAACACAGTGGAAGCAACTATCTTGTGCAAAAGTGATAAAAAACGATAGAGCGTTCACTCAAACTGACAGGAATTTTTAGTAGCTGTTTATTATACAAGAAAGCCCAAAACATTAATAATTAGTTTATATAAGTGTGTTTTTGTCTAATTGTCTTTTATACTTGTAGGTGATTCATTTGTCTAATTTGTTTATTAACTCCATCTTCACTGGCTGTCCCCTGCAAAAGGTCACAGGAAGTCTTTTTTTGATCATAATCGCTGATAGCTGCACTATTGAGCCACTCCTTCAAAGAAGTCACTTTTACATGCTTTTGTTGTATTTTCTGAATGAGATGTTCAAAATGAAAATGTCATCTTTGTCTTGCAAAATATAAGACTTCACCTATCTCCACAAAAGGTTAGGAAAACAAAATGCTGGTGGAAAAAGTGCTTAAAATTTGTGCATAAGTAATTAAAAGTAACTAGTTTGCATCGACCAGTGATGATCTGAATCTCCAAAGTAACAAAATATTTCAGAAGTGTAATAGTTTAGCAGAATCATTTGTCTAGAAATGTTTGTTACTTTCTCTTTGTGACCAGGGTGCTTAATGGGCCCATGAGACATATAGGCTAATTAGATTTAGAGCTGTTCTAAAAGCATTTAGAGCTAATCTCAACATACTGCCTGACAGCAGAGTCACTGCAGAGTTAAATGTTGCTCAGTAAGGAGGCTGCTCAGCTGTTCTTCAGGCCAACATCTCTGAGGGTTGGGCTGCAGGCTTTGGGGAGCATTCCAGACCAGAGTTGGCTATTCTTAGGAATGTGATTGTAGTGACCTCAGAGGTGTGGTCCAATGGGATTGAGCGTGGGCTGATGATGCGTTGATGATGCACCTTTTACCTGAATGGATCTTAAATCCTGTCTAAATATTCCTCCCACTGAGCAGGTCAGCACCTTGTCTCTTCTTCCATCTGTCTGCTTTGGCCCAGAACCTTAGTAAACACGAAAAAGACTACTCAGCTTTTCCAAACCACCACGGTCCACTTGTGTCTGCTTTAAAAACACAACAGTCTAAGCTCTAAGTCAAACCTTTATGATGAGTTGATGTTTAACTGGAGAAGAACCTTTTGTTCGATTCGATTTTTGCTAATATTTATGTCATGATTAAACATTTACGTATAAATCCATAAAGTTTGCACTTAGTTGCATAAACTATGATTAATTCAGCTCCATCTGTTGGAATCAAAATGATTGTCATTAATTTCAAAAGGCCAAAAATTGATGCAATTTTGATGCATTTATTTTAGTCATTTTATCTTCCAGCTGTAACTGAATATGAGTAAAATTAAGTGGTCCACAGATCAATGAGTGCATTGAATTCTGGACATAGGATGGGACTGGAAAACCACCTGTCTCCCAACTGGAAGAAAGCCAACTGGAAGAGAGCTACATTATTCCCTGTGGCGGTAATTCCTGGATTTTCCCAGACTGTGAAGCCTAGGGAAATGAAAGGATGAAGCTGCTTTGTTTCTCTTTTGCATATCCAGTCTGTTTAATAAGATCCAGAAGGTGAGGCAGCTGGTGCTGCCTGACAAATACAATCAAAGGATGACTGACCTTAGCTCTAAAACCAGACAAAAGTAATATTCTGAACATGAAAATGTCAATCTACAGGAGAGTCAAAATTTTTCATTCTAGAAATGCAAATGGGTGCCCCACAGAATCACTCGGAGGGCTGCAAAAGGACCTTGGGCTGCATTTTGGACATGCCTGACTTATGCATTGTGAATTACTTTTAGCTACTACCACAGCAAGATTTAGCCCAATTACTGTAAAATTGACATACTTGTTTCAGCAAAGTTTGGTTGATTTTAATTTTAACTGATTAAAAAATCTTTTCAAAAACCAAAAGAAGCATCATTTTCTTAATGTTTGCACATCATCACTCAAAGTGTTTGAATATCAAAAGCGGAAATAATTTTCTTCCTGTATCTTAAAGTTTTTGCTCACAAATAGACCACCAGTGTATTGCATTTCCTCTGCCCCGCCCACTAGGGCACGGATTACCTTCCATACATGACTGTGGGCGGGGTCGTGCGGAGCCACGCCCCTCTCAGTCTCTGCCGCTGCGGGACTGAATCTGAATCGGTTCACTTTATTGGAAGCAGCCAGCCAGCAGCCGCAGCAGTGGTCGCACCGGAGCATGGTCGCTGTCCGGAGGACATAGATGTACAATCCCCCTGGAATATCCGTGCGCTGGAGAGGCCGGAGCCGAGCACCGTGGAGGACTGCCTTTATTTAGCCACCAACAGGGGAGAAAGAGCCACGGGGAGACCATGGCGGTAGAAGAAGAAGGTCTTCGGGTTTTTCAGAGCGTTAAAATAAAAATAGGTAAGAGAAAAATCCCTACCCCCAGCCTGTCCGAGCGCCTGAATGGATGGCTCCACATTTACAGGGAGAGTAGACAGGCTGTGGGGGCTGGAAGACAGATCTCAGATCTGTGTTGTTTTGTCAGTTTTTGTCATCCAGACCACACGCTTCTCTCGCTGCACGAATTAGGACCAGAAACAGGAAAAACGGAATAAAAACAGAAAGATTCAGGCGTGTGGGAGAATGTGGGAATGTGGCAGCTGGCATTTGGGTTCAGCTCATGTGTGTTAAACTTGAACCGGTGTGTGTGTGTGAGGCATAAAAGGCTTCACAGCTGCAAAGATCCAGATGTGCATTTCTGATCACATACACCGTTATTACAGTCATTCATACAGCCCTCCTTCAGCCTGCACTCCTTCCTTTAATATGCATGGCTGTCCACATTGATTGTTAACCCAGATGTCTATTTTTAGACCTAGCTGGTTTCCAGTGGGCACCCCTGGTTTGTAGGAGGCATATAGAGCATGCAAATCCTGTGAATGGAGCAATAGAGTTCAGTGTGATTAATACAGCATGGTTAGAGAGGACAGTTTTTTTCCTATTTTGTACAGGAAATTCAATTACTGGCGAGAAAATAATCTGGTTTTAATTTAAAGTCATAAATATTTTATGCACATTAAGATAACAGTGGTAAAGAGCTCAGAATGTCAAGGTACTACAGCCAATTTTACTACTTTTTTTAATATTGGGAAGGAATTCTGCAGATTTTATATATATATATATATATATATATATATATATATATATATATATATAATTGCATCGTTATTAAGCTTGTTCTTTAAATTTAGCTGACTGTTCCAGGATATGAAGTTTAGACTAGTGCAGATGATTTATTTTAAATATTTATCTTTTAAACCTCAGCCCTTTGAACACAGACAATAATTTCCTGTTTGCTGTAATATTATCTCAGCAGACTTACTGGCATCTGACAACCAGTTCATCCTGTCCAGTTTGGACTCCAAACATGCGAAGAAGGGATGAGCTGCAAAAAAAAAGAAAGAAAGAAACAGACAACAAACACTCACTCTTGTTTAAGGCAATGCAAACCAGCATTGGACAGTATCATTTCCTCCTTTTTGTTCTATCAGGGCTGATATTTTAATCTCTGCAGAGGAAGCAAGCAGTCGCTCTGAGAGTTTATTAAATAATCCTGCCTCACTGAGGATAGCAGGCTTCAGGGATGGTTGTAAAACTGAAAGGCTCTGACGAGTTTGCTGCTTTTTCTGAATGAATGTCCAGTCAGGCTGCAGAGTCTTCTTTCTCTCGCCTTTTGAATGAAAACGGATCGACTTGAGGCCCTTTATGTCAGCCCAGACATCCTTCTAGCACACAAATCTGCTTCAGAGCGAGGATTGTAGAATATTTCATCTGATGTTGTTGAATCATAACAAAAGGATTACAGCTATGGAGGATTATTTGATGATGTAACAAGGGTATCTACTACAACGGTTTGATTGACAGAAAATAGTCAACATCCTCTCAGAAAAGAGGCTAAATCAGGCTGAATGGTGATGTGGAGGTTTGGGCTGCTGCCTTATGTGAGACGGGTGCAGGTTCAAATCTTGGTCTTTATTATGTGAAGTCTGCATGTTCTCTTTGTACAAGCATGTTGGGTAAATTGCTGACTCTTAATTGACTTCTGGAGTTAGGGCACTTGTCCTTTTGCGCTAGGCCCCCTGTGACCCCGAACTAGCCTGGCCTGCCAGACTCTCCCTCTGTCTATTCTACACAGAGGACGAGTCTGGATACTCATAGTGTCACACACAACAATCGGCAGTTGCCACATAAAACCAGAAAAAATCATTAAAAATCAAACGTCAAAATGTAAACACCAGGAACAGTTAAAAAACCATAAACACAATTTCGGCGGCAATGCTGACATTTTCAGCAACGTAACTATTGATAACAAGAATAAACAACAACTGTTAAATAGCAAAAAAAAAAAGAAAGCAGAACATATAAAAAATAAAGACTACAACAACTTACTGGTAGCACTGGGGCGGCCATCTTTAAAATGGTGATCTTGGGGTCCTCTGAAACAAACAAGCTCGCAGCTTGGAATTCCGAGTTCATTGTGTCATTTCCGGTTGACTTATCTCGGATGAATGAAATGAAATGAGTTCTGAGGACAACTGGAATGCACCATTAAACATCAAAAACGTTTATTTAAGACTTACCTACAACTTTTCCAAACAACATCCAGAACAAATATATTATAAATTTACTGTAGAAGCTTGCAGCCTCACACTTCCACGTCATTTCGTTGTTTTCGCCTGAAAGGACACGCCAATGCTTTATTACCGTAATGCACCATGTACGCCCAAAGCAAACGTTAGCTAAGCTCCAGCGTCGGCTGGCTTGACCTTGTATTTCCAAGTGTTGGCTCACTTGACCGCGGTAATCTTTGGCAACAAGCGGAGCCAGCTGGTATATTACACTTTTTCCAAATCCAGCTAGTAGCACGGAGCAAACATCTTTCTTTAGAAAAAGTCTTTTAGCACTTCTTCTTGTTGTAGTTTTAAAGATATGTCCAAGTCATTTGGAACAGAGGAAAGAGCCGCAGCGAACTACGCTTCAGACGCCATCTTTGTTGTTTATGAGAAACTGAGCTTTGCAGTAACGTACGCTGCTCAGCGCAAATTGGCTCGGTTAGAATTCTCAGGTGGTGGGGTTGTTTGAATGGGAACGTTACCAGACCCTTTGCTTCCCATAAGGAAGCATTGGCATGGCTGGCCAGTCTAACCCCGAACAGCAACAACCTTCAGGAAAAAGTCCAATATAACAATTATAAGCCCCTAAATGTAATGACTTTCTAGTTTTCAGTTTCTCTTTTGGATCAGTCATTTAGCAACAAACTTGAATAAAATTCCAGCACTTTTTAGTAATATAATAGAAGTCTCAAGCAATAAAAACACAGATCTACACATTTACAGAGAAATTCCCTAATTTCCTCCAGTAAGTCTGTTATGACTCCTGATATTCATAAGACATTTTTATTAGGTTGTCACTTCCACAACCTCATTCACCTTTGTTTTGTAATTTTCAGTGGCGACAGTAGAGTTTACACTTTGCTGTTTCCAAGCAGCAGTCATAACCGCTGTCAGTCGGATCCCCACGGCGCTCTGCTCCCAGCAATGTCTACGAAACGCTTGCATCACATTGTTTTCATTAGTCTTGTCCTTTGGCATGAAGCCGTGGCTGGCTGAAGACTCGGAACTGAAAATCTGCTGCACATTCAGGGACAAGAAAAAGAAAGAGGCCTTATTGTTTTGCCTTCCAGGTGATGACTCCTCTCAGTTTCCTGGAGGAACAAATGAATGTCGGAAATTGAGCAGAGCTACCGGGCCCCGGGTTCGTCCCGTCTGAGGAACTCAGGAAATAGGAAACTACCCCCGATTCACTTCCTGATTGGCTGGAATAGACTACAAAAGAACTGTGTTTTTTCCTGCGTGGCAACAAGCTAACACAAAGCAGATGTAGTGGGATGCAGATCAGGGGACAGAGGTGGTGTCTCTCATTCAGGAGCAGACTGTGCTTCATCTGTCAGCGACTCTGTGATCGGAGGGATGGGAATTCTCAGTGGCACAGCTGGAGTCAGGACTAATTAACAACAACATATGTGCTTTTGGCCGCTCCGCTGCAGCAAACATCATCTGACAAACTCTAACACTCTTCAAACATCACAGCATCCGTGTAGAAGGAATTTACTCGACTATCTACAAGTCAGTGGTTAGGTTAAGGTACCTAAGATGTTTTAGACTAATCACAGTGCATTGTTTTACTGTTTGCATTGGATGGCGATATGATATATATCACAATACAGGGAGACGATACGATATATTGAGATACTAAAAGCCAGATGAGACTCTGGCCAGGTGCTTCCGAGGCACATCCAGTGTTGTCGCGAGTTCTTGTTGTTCCGTCAGAATATAAGCAGTGAAAACTGCTGCCACCTAGCAGTCGGGGTTTGAATTGCATCATGCAAAAGAAATACAGTGAATGTTTAAATGTGAGTTCTGAATAAAAAGTTGATTCATGGCTTTTAAATATCGATTCAGTATCATAACACAAAATATCGTGATATTTTAGTCTATCAATACTTTCTTACGTCCCTAATTTCATGCACAAAAACAGTTAAAATATCCAATAAGATTGATTTAAAGTAACTATGTGTAGTTTCCTGGCGATAGGGGGCAGTACACACATTTCAGGGTAGTTTTACACCATATCGCTGTGACTGTCGCTAGTTTAAAAGAAACATTACGGTAAATGTTACCTGTCGAGCAGAAAGCACGCGACCTCGGCGTGACTCCACAGACTTTGATAGTCCTTCAGTTAACTCCATAGAGAGAATGCAATACTGATGCTAGTTTTCTGGCGGTGTAGATTCAGTTTCTGCTCGGGGTCCTGCGCCTGCCGATGACGTCAAACTACGGCAATACCACTTGGCCAAAATTTATTGCATCTCTTTTTTGATTCTGTTCTTTCACATAGGTTTTGGAAAGAGTTTAGCAGTTTTGTTATTAAATTCATGTTTCTTACTGCCTAAATGTTTTCGAACGTGGTAACGTAACTTCCATAAGTCGTACATCCAGCCAATCATCTAGTTTGACGCCATCGGCAGGCACAGGCATAGACATGTATATAAACACTAGATGGCTCACCCGCACTGTTCGCCAGTGGAGTGCGACGTAGCAACGTGGCGGCCATCTTACTTCAGACAGCTGCCCCCTTTCTTAACATTGGTGTCAATGGTGCATGTACTGTTTAAATAACTCTAACTTGCTCAATTTTCAACTGATTTTCAAATGATTTGATTTGTTATAAACGGCAGAGATGTGGCTGTGAAATATGAGGGATTTGGCTCGTTAATTTAAAAATGTGCAATTATGTCGTCTCAAGCCTATGTGTTAGAAGGTTTGTAATATGGCAAACCGTTTGTAAATCCGTTAATATTTCATCGAGTTAAGAGTGTTTTTGTTTAAGCTGTTCACTCACCTTTCAGCTGCTACCATTGAGAGCGAAGCGTCTGCTGTCTGAAGTAAGATGGCCGCCGTTTAGCTACGCCCTCAACTCCCGCTTTTGCCATCTAGTGTTTATATACATATCTATGGGCGCAGGACCCTGAGCCGGCTCACATAGAAGGAAACATGGCGTCCAATATGGCGTCCCCCGGATACTTAGACCTGCGCCCTATGTATTTTAGATCCAATTTTTATGGTTATATGTTACGAAGCCGCCAATATTTTTCAACAACTGAACATCCTTTTATTCATTTTCAACAACATTTCGATGGATATTTCCAGAGATTAATGGTAAAAACTACACATTGTCACTTTAAAGGATGTTCAAAATGGCAGAGGAATAACTTTTACTATAAATGAATGTGCGTGCATGGGTGATTGTGTTGTAAAGTGCCTTGGGGCGTTCTAGGACTCTAGAAGGCGGTATATCAAATAGAGGCCATTTACCATTTACTATAAATGAAGACAAAAAAAGTCATTTATTCACTTAACAGATTTTGTTTCTTCTCAGGCTAAAAGTGTGTTTCTTACCAAGCCACTTTGTGATATTAAAACTGAAAATATTTTGCCTCCAACTTTGAAATAGATCCACGTTCCCTTATATACTGCTAGGGTTAGGGTCTCTGCTATGGTATGGCTGCTTGAGCCAACTGTGCCAACCTACAAACATCTGAGCAACAACCACTGCATTCACTTCATTCACTACAATTCGATGTCCTGACGTTATAAATATTATCATCTGTTGCATATAGCTTCCTGAATGAATGAATGTTTTAAGATGGCAACAGTAGAAATGTTGCTCACACAAACATTTGCATTTAGCGGCTATAGTTGGTTTTCTATGTAAACGTTTCAGTTTAATTCCATTATAGTAGTTTAGCTCTTTCAGGGGCCAGTCAGTTCCAGATTTTAGGGACATTTGTTGGAAGAAACTGATCAGGTTATCATCCAAACTCCTCATAAGCTCCTCAACCTGAGGATTCACGGCGCTGGTCCAACACCATGCAACTACCTAACAATTCAAGGGTATATTCGGATTTAGTAAAAGTAGACAGGAAGACTAGATTGCACATTGAGTAGTGGGTCTGACGTGTGAGATATTCAGGAAGCAGGAGTAGGTGTTTGAATCCAGGCAGCTCGTTCTGGAAGGGAAAAATCTAACTGGAGTAACGGAGGCCCTCGTCTTCCTCCTGACAGCTGGCCGACAGAGGTTCCCATGTTTCCTCTTGTCCAGATTGAATAGAGACATGTGGTGGTGGCGGTTTGGGCTTGTTTAAGAGGGAGGGGTCAGAAACAGGGGCCCACGTTTCTTTAGATATAAAGTTTAGACCTCAAACGGAAGCTTAGTTTGTTTAATTCTCCATTTTGTCCTAGAAGGCGAGTTCTCCTGGAGGTTTTCTTGTAAACAAGCGTGCTGACTGTTGAGTGGAGTAGTCCGGGTTGGGTGCAGCGGCCCTCCTCGTCTCAGTAATGTGTCCTCCAAGAGCGTGCGGTACCAGGAATAGTGGGAAGTATCACCCTAGGCCCAGCATGCAGGGTCAGCAGGGGTAAATAAAGGTCTGGAGAGCTCGCCCACAGCACCGCTCCTTCAGCATGTCCTTCAGGCGCCCTGTGGGAGAAGTCGTTTAGGATGACCTCTACCTGCTAATGATGACATAAGAAGGAAAACATTCATGGCCGTGTACATCAGAGATAAGTAGGGAAGTGCTGAAAGGATAAGTTGTCTTGTTTCAGTGTAACTTCAGATGGTCACACACAATTATTAAATGAGGTTTTCCCTCCTCAGGCAACAACAGCAGTGTCAGCCACTTGCAGAAGAAATCACATCATCTCACCATTGCGCTTGCTAAACTCGTCTCTGATGAAGCAGGGAGGAACAAGAGGACTGACCTTTTTGTTACACCTTTAGTCGTTTTTTTTTTCTTTTCCATGAGTCAAACTCTCTATTCTGAGAATTATGTAAATGGGTAAAAAGTCTCGAGGCGGTGCTGAAGTTAAACTGTGTCCCGACTCCTGACCAGGAAGCACAGCTCACGTAAACCGGAGAAACCTTCGTCTGATAAATACACCCACGACACCGCTCTGGTTAAACGCAGGTTGCTGAACATTACTGCAGCGTTGTTGTTGTTACCCATAAAAATATGTGTGTGAGTTAGTGTGTTTTGGCGTTATTCAAGTTTTCCACTGAGGCAAACTTGTGTGAACATTAGCTCTTGGCTGCTCGGAGACGAAGAGTGAGATTGATCAGTAACCGTACGCTGGATTATCACGGAGATGATGGTGTGTAGTCTTTAACCAGAACCTCCCCCTTTTTTTCCATCCTCCAAACGTTGCTCCGACAACTGCTGGCGTTGTGTGAACGCTCTGGAATAGAAAAGCTCTGCTGATTACACAGTTTATCTTCGTCAGGGCGGACAGCTGGTGACAAGCAGTAATGCATGTTCATGTCGGGTTGCTCAAGTCTGCAGCTGAAGCGACTGCTCAGAACAGCTGATAAACAGAATCGGATGTTAGATAACAAATATAAATCTTTGTTCCTCAGCTGAGAAGTCTTTTATTTGCATGAATAAAGGCTCTTTTTAGTCACTGGCACATTTTTAGGCTGGAAAACATGCAGGTTTTTTGTGAATTCTTAATTATTTTCATTAATTTAGTCTTGCATTTACATGTAAAGTGCATTTCAGCAGCTCCAAATCAATTTTGTTTTGACAATTTGAAACACCGTCTTTGCATTTTCATGTGAATAGCCAAAATGCAAATTTGCATGCAAAAGATTATCTCAAATCACCATCTAACCTAACCTGTGACCCCATATTTGTCAAATTTTAAATTTCATGCTGGAATTTATGCTGCAGATGGTAATGATCTTAGATCAAGGGTCCTTTCTTAGTACCCCTTTTGAGTTCTGCAACTTCCTGTTCCACCAGCCACATTTTGTGAAACCCTTGCTGTAAATTCACATTGCCGTCATCAGGCGGTCTAAGCTGCTGTCTTTAAGTTTCACTTTCACTTTAGGAGCGGATGAAGATATTTCTAGAAGCAAATGTCTCGTTTAGGAGGATGTTTTTAAAAAGCACAAGGCCCTGATTCGTTCAGTAAAATTTGGCCATGTTATGGAGGTCTTTTTAGCAGGATGTGTGTAAGAATACCCCAAAAGGAGGCAACCAGAGGGCATCCTGATCCTAAACCACCTAGCAAGCTTGTTTTGATGTGGAGCAGCTCTACGTCTATTTGGACATCCATCTTGAATGTCCAAATGCCTTTATTTGACCTCTATCTCTAAGGCCCAATCCCAATACTCGCACTGCGCCCTACACCCTTCTATGAAGTGCACTTAGAAGAGGTGCACAGTAAGGCTTCGAGTGCGTAGTACACAAGCGTGCTGAATTGGGACAGGGAGCGTTGTGTCATCGACCGCGATGCAAGCTGCTGTTTGTGCTACTTTAAAAAAAACTTTATTAACAACTTTCAAACAAACAATTATTTGATTAAATTAAAATTCATTGCTGTCCACATTAAATATTAGTCTAAAACATTCAGAGCATGAATAAATATTAATCGCCTTAAAATTAACTCATTTCATTTGAAAATACACATTTTCAGAAAAGGTACTTGAGCCATTGATCGCCTTCTCACAATTCCCACACAGCAATGGATTATGGGAAATACCATTGCCCAAAGTCTGCTTCGATGCAAACTTGGGCGAAGTGATCAAGGGTGCAAAAGAGGCGTGGTCACCTTCCGCACTTGAGAATCGGGACACCCTATGCCTTCGAACTCCTGGCCAGGAACACACAATTAAAGGGTGCAAGGGTGGAAGTGCAAGTTTTGGGATTTCCTTATAAAGACTGGAACGTCTTTCTAAGGATAAACCTGTTCGCTGCTTTAGCTGTTGTGAAGTTCCACTGTGATCTCATATTTTCAGTCATCACTCAGATCTCTCGATCATCGCTGAAGACTGATACACAGATGGACCAAAGAATTTGAGACCATTGCCTTTTGGCTCAGATCCTGCTCAGTACAGTGTATTCATTACTTGTGAACAAAATCTCCACATCCTCCACCACAAACCCAGAGGCAGCATTCCACCTTTTGACACCTGAGATACGTGCCTCCAGATTTAGAGAAATGAATCCACTTGAGGCTTTGAGACGAACAGAACCACATCATCTGCAAAAAGCCTGTGAGGGTGGAGATGTGGCCCAGTGTTTCAGTGGGTGCAGACGTCAGTGTGAACGTTGATTCAAAATGGTGAACATGGCTGTTCTAGGAGAGGATGTGGCTTTGTTTTGGCATCATTGATTGTGTTGTTTAATCTCCGAGCTGGGTTTCCTGACGCACTCTCAGATTGGATCATGCTGTTGATGCACAGATGCACAAACTCGTTTCACTTTTACATGTTTTGATTTTAAATAAAGCGTCTCGCTGTGTTAACCTACTTTATTTATGTTTAATTTGTCTATCACATGCCCCAAACTTCTAAAAGTACAAACACTAAAGGAATCAGAGTGGACGCTTTCTGCCGTTTTTCTCTATGATCATCAAAAACATGAAATGAATGAACTTATGAACTATCTGCAGCCCTTATTTTAATGGTGAAGGAAGCAGTGCTGTAGGGTTGACGCCTATGTTGTGAATAACCACATCGAAAGCCTGCGTTTGTTTTGTGTGTGTGTGTGTGTGTGTTAGAGAGGAGGGGTGGTGGGTGTTGTTTTGTTTAGTCATATTCAGAAAGACAGTAATGACTTCCAGTTTGGTTTCAGGTCTTGTTATGAGTTTCTACCTGCAAACATCAAAGGACTGATCAGTACCAGAGGGACTATATAAAGGAGTTTCACTCCTCCTTCTTATTCTCATGGCGTCTCTCTCCATCCTTCGCTCTCTCTCTCTTTCACACTCTCTGCGTTGTTCGCTGCCTTTAAACTTCTTGGATCCAGCTGAAATTCCTTTCCCCTCATCTCATTTCCTGTTGTAGCTCCAAAGCTAACTGCTCTCTATCTGGCTGACTTTTTTCTTTTTTTTTTCCACAGTCTTCCTTCTCTCTCACACTTGATTGAGTACACTGCTTGTATTTTTCTCAGAGACAACCCCTACCCCCTTCCTCTTCTTCTTTTAGAGCCCGACTTCCCCTGGCCTGACTAGTTGCTGCACACAGAGCCTCGGAAAACATGAATATGAATGTGTTCATGTCCGACAAGATCAGAACAAGTCAAGCGAGGACCTGTAACTGTACACACGAACAAGGTGGCTGAATTCGGTCAACGGTGAAGGCGGAGGAACAAAGCTGCACATTCTCTGCATTCGTGACATTCATTCAATCACTTTTGTTTCCTCGTTTCTTGGTGCTTCTTCTTCACTTTCATCTGCAGCGTCGACAAGGGGAGGCAACCATGTCTGTTCGCCCCCTCTGCTGTCATCGTCGCTTTTCCTCACTTCAGCTCAAGGCCCTCATGTTGTGCGTGTGCTCACGCAGTCACGCTAAATGTGTGTCCTGGCCTGTTTTGCTCAAATTCTGTGGTGAGATATTCTCAGAGGACAGCTGCCACGATGGCCGATGAAGAAGAAAAGGCTGCTGTTCCTGTTTTGGCTTAAAATTGCTTCTTGCGTGTGAAAAGGGGAAGCGTCGAGAAATGCAAGAAAACGAAGTTGTGTTCATTAATTTTGAAATAGAAAATGAAAGCAACACATAAGACATGCAGGAAAACAAGTGAAAGAAGACGGTAAACGCATGATGAAAGACAAAGATTTGCCAGAGGATTTCTGACCTTGACTTTAATAGAATCTTTAATCTAACATGGTGAATAGCAAGGTTCTTACAAGGGATGCAAGCTATACCAGCATCAATATCGGTATCGGCCAATGTTAGTCATTTTTTAAAATTATTGGTATTGATTCGATAAGTGAAACTGGGCCGATATTAACAACCGATATTTTTTCCATCTTGTTGCCATTTTTTGTTTCAGAAGACGAGGGGGGTGATAACGCATAATTGTTTAGTCATGTGACAGAGATGGTAATGATAAATGACCCAATCCACACTTGTATAACGCCTTTCAGAGTCAGAGTACAGGAAATATTATGATATTTCAGTGTGTTGTTATTTTCTTACATTCCCACTTATATTAATGTAATATCGATAAATATCGGTTATCGGATATAATGATATTAATATCGGACATCGATATCGACCTACATTTTCACATCGGTGCATCTCTGGTACTTGCTTATTTTTTTGCATGCGTAACAGACTCCGAAACACTTATATACAAACAACGTTTCAACCACATGCTGTGGTGCCGACATCAACTCAGAAATATCCATGAATTCCAGTCTGTCAATTTCACATCTTGTCTTTTTTTTTATTCCTGCCAATTCTGATGATTTCAGACAAATGTGCACAACAAGTTGCAGTTTTTGCACAACCTACTGTATGCAATTAAAATCCTGGGCATAGGACCTTAGAGAGATTTTGCATAGGACAGATAAATCATCATTCTGTAACCATTCAGAGTTATTTTCTAAATATTTCTAAATTTCAGAGTTATTTCTAAATACGTATCACCAGAATTTTACCAATATACATCCCTAGTTTCCACAATAATTGTCTGAAAAAGCTTCAGAGCTTCATGAAGCTTAGTTTGACCTTCGCTGTAGAGGAAGCTGTGAAATATGTCAAATTAAAACTAGCTATGAGTAATTTGGGGGATTCGTTAACTCAGTCTGTGTGGATGTTATCACTACCTACCTGCCCGATGTGGGTGTTTCCTCTTTTTTGTTTTGTTTGGTGTTACTTTTGAATTTCGGTATTTTTGTCTGGAAGGATTTTTGTCATTATACCAAAACAAACAGAGTAGTGTGAGTGTTGTTGATCAAATTACACTCATGTAACAGACTACCCACAATGCATTGTGAGAATGCCAACAAACTGAACAAAGCATTTCATTTGTTTGAGTGAAATGTGGAAAAGTCTCTGTAGAAAGGATGATTTCATGAACTGGACATGAACATTGTTTGGAAGTAAATTATTATGTTCATACGTTATTTTTGTACTATGCAGGAAGTTAGATTGCTAATTGCACAATGACTAAATTATAAACTAGTCTGGTTTACATTTATCATGTCCTTCCAAAGAAGAGGCAGCAGTAGCTCAGGAGGTAGAACGGGTTGTCCAGTAATCGGAAGGTTGTAGGATCGATCCCGGCTCCCAGCAGAGATTGCTGCTGTTGTGTCCTTGGGCAAGACACTTAACCCACATTGCCTGCTGGTGGTGGTGGGAGGGACCGGTGGCGCCTGCGCTCAGCAGCCTCGCCTCTGTCAGTGGCTGCAGTCACCGGCATGTGAATGTGTGTGTGCATGAGTGAATAACTGATTGTGTTGTAAAGCACCTTGGGGGGCTCTAGGACTCTAGAAGGCACTATATCTAATACAGGCCATTTACCAACTATATTTGACCCAACTGATTAAGTGTTTCTTTCTTTATGATACAAAATAAATGCTTAATAGTCTTTAACATTTAACCCCATAATTTCCTCTGATGCCAAATTAAGCTGGTTTTCACTTTTATAAGATAGGAACAACTGGACAGGCATCAACTGAAAAATTAAAAACTAAAAATTAACATTTCTGCAAGTTAAATTTCAAGGCAATCTAAGTACACTGCCAAGCCCCCCAAAAAATCACCACCTGGATTTAACTAAGCAAACAGGTAGGAGCCTCCTATTGGATAATTACTGCATCTTTCAGCTGGCAACAAGTTATTTAACCCAACTGGTGCAACGAGTTGCTTCTCATTTCTTCAACAACCATGTGGAAAGACACATCTGGTGGTCGTGGAAAATATGTTAGTCTGTGTGAGAAGGGTCACATCATTGGCATGCATCAAGCAGAGAAAACATCTAAGGAGATTGCAGAAACGACTAAAACTGGGTTCAGAACTGTCCAACGCATTATTAAAGACTGGTCTGATGAGTCCAGATGGACCCTGTTCCAGAGTGATGGGTGCATCAGGGTAAGAAGAGAGGCAGATGAAGTGATGCACCCATCATGCCTAGTGCCTACTGTACAAGCCTGTGGGGGCGGGGCTATGATCTGGGGTTGCTGCAGTTGGTCAGGTCTAGGTTCAGCAACAGGATGTGCTCCAAGAATGAGGTCAGCTGACTACCTGAATATACTGAATGACCAGGTTATTCCATCAATGGATGTGTTCTTCCCTGATGGCACGGCCATATTCCAAGATGACAATGCCAGGATTCATCGGGCTCAAATAGTGAAAGAGTGGTTCAGGGAGCATGAGACGTCATTTTCACACATGGATTGGCCACCACAGAGTCCAGACCTTAACCCCATGGAGAATCTTTGGGATGTGCTGGAGAAGGCTTTGTGCAGCGGTCAGACTCTACCATCATCAATGCAAGGTCTTGGTGAGACATTAATGCAACACTGGATGGAAATAAATCTGTTGACATTGCAGAAGCTTATCGAAACAATGCCACAGTGAATGCCATAATCAAAGCTAAAGGAGGTCCAATGGAATATTAGAGTGTGTGACCTTTTTTTTTGGCTGGGCAGTGTATGTTTGCTGAAAAAAGGTTTTAGACGTTAAAATATACCACAATAGCCTTTGGAATTTGATGCTTTGAAATGCACACCGTGCTCATTACTCACATTTCATTTACTTGTTTTCTGCTCTCTAGTTGCTGTGGTTTGAGATTTTATAAGTCAAGTCATTAAAAACACACAGAGGCGAGAAAGCTGTGGTAATCCCATGATGCTTTGGGTGACCCAAAAGGTGCAATCCAATCATGGTACCTCATAGATCATTAATGAGTGAGCAGCAAAGGAAAAAACAGAGATTGCAGGGAATTTGGGGACGAGGAGCAAACAAGGGGCGAATATGGGATCAAATACATTTTGGAGAATAGTTAAGAGGGAAAGGCAGAAGAGAGGAGAGGAGGAGAAAGGGCGAAGATCTAATAACAGAGGCAAGTGAAGGGATAGAGACAGATAAAAGAGAGGAGCGTCATCTCAAATGCTAGAGCTGCAATCTACCAGTCGAAGCAGTGACGTGTGTGTCATTTGGGACAGCTCAGGTGTCATTTGTGAATGAACGTTGTGTAATGATTCACCCTCGACATGCATCAGCCTCCAGAGAGGCCATCAAAACACGGCTTGTCTCAGCTGGGTTCTGTCTCCTGTGGAGCATCATGGAGACACCGTTAGCAACTGCGCGCTTAGCTCTGACTGCAGACTAAAATAATGTCTAATCGATACATCTTTAAGAAGCGGGATGGCTCTTTTCACTCGCATCAATAAATTGCACAAAAAAGAAATTTCAGGAAATGTTTGAGAGTCTCTGTATTGTGTCAGCTGAGAGCCAGTGTGTTGATAAATCACAGGTTTGATCCAAACAGTAAAATTACACGCTGTGCTGTTACAAAGTGTGATTACTCACCTCTCTGATTACTCTCACTGATGATACACTTCACTTTTCCTCTCTCGAGCACAAAGCCAGTGCTCTGCTGCAAGAGTTCTCACATATATCCTGAACAGAACCGCATCAGTGAGTTAAATAAACTCTAGCGAGTCTCATTTGTGTCATTTCCGAGGCAGAAATGATTTTATTGGTGTACGTAAAAGCTTAAAAGTGATTAAAAAGTCCTCAGGGACTACTGAATCAGTGAGCAGAAACACCAGCAGGACAGATCACTTCCGTAATCTAAGAGCAGATTATGTGTTTCAGTGTTTCACACAGCAGGCTATCCAGTGTCAAATGTCAGCTCTTTCCACGGTTCCCCGCCGTTTTCAGCTGCAGGGCCAGTAACGGAGTTATTTCTGAACTGTTTCCTGTTGTTGCAACTGAAAAATGTATTTTTATTAATAAAGTAAAGCTTCCCTTCTTTAAATTACACATATCAGGACATTTTTACAGCTTTTCATAATGAGAGTGTCTCTGAAAAATGAATTAAAATGTAAAATAAGAACTAATCCTGTGTGTGGAGAGTGAATGAGGTCTTTGTGGAAGACAAGAATGGACTTCCTTTCAAGTTACTAATGAAATGAAACTGGAGGAACGGTGAAGAGATTTTTTTAAAATTTTGTTTACTGTCAGGGTGGTTGGATACAGGGGTGCCCCCAGAAATATTTTGATAAGGGTGGCCAGACGGGGCCAGAGAAAATTTTGGGGTGGCACACCAAAATGGTCTTTGTGGTAACTCTGGGAGAGTTTAGCCTGTGGCGATGTACTTCATGCTCCTTTATTCTTTTTTAATTAAAAAACAATATGCATCCAAAACACTTAACTCAAATTTTAGAAATACAAAAATTTCAGAGAATTACATTTCAGTTATTTTAAATTCTATCTCAAAATTTATTTTAGAATTTAAATTTTTTTATGCACCTGTTGCTGTCTTCACAAAAAACTATGGAGATATAAACTTTTTTTTTTTTGAAAATACAAATTTATTTATAAAGCACCATTTAAAAACAGCATGGCAGCTAACCAAAGTGCTGTACATAAAAGAGCCAAATGCTCGAACATATCAACAAAAACATAATGAAAGCATGGAGATCAGGTAATACATAAAACATAGCATAAAAAAATCAAGGATAGAAATTCCTACTAAAAACTAACAGAATAAAGCCGGGCGAATACTGTGCGACTTTTTTACTTGTAGCGTTCAGCTTCAGCTCAAACTGTACGAGTTCCTCGCAGAGCAAATCTCACGAGTCATGTGCTCACACTGTACGTCTGGCATGAACTCGTCGCAGCTAAAAAAAGTATACATGACGCAACACGTTGGTCTGAGTACGGGAGGACGAGGACGGCATTTGGAATAGAAGATTAAAGCCACTAGTTGTCACACACACTGGTGTGTGGTGAAAATTGTCCTCCGCATTTGACCCATCCCCGTGGGGAGCGATGAGCTGCAGACACGGCCGCACTCTGGAACTATTTGGTGATTTAACCCCCCAATCCAACCCCTTAGTGCTGAGTGTCAAGCGAGGAGGCATTGGGTCCCATTTTTTCTAAGTCTTTGGTATGACCCGACCGGGATTTGAACCCCGATCTCCCAGTCCCGGGGCGGACACTCTACCACTAGGCCACCGGAGCTGTAAAGCGTACCCTGTTGCTTCATGGCAAGCGCTGCTTGTTGCTACGATTAAAAAATCAATCTGACATAAAAATAAAAGTCTGGTTTGTTCCTTAAATAACAACGAAAACATATTATTTGTATTATATTTGATCCACGTTTGATCAAAATCGATAAATTACCAGCATTTCCCGCTGTTAAATGAAGAAAAAAAGTTTATTTTTCATCAAAACAAAGCAATGCTGCTTTTATTTTGATAGTGGGTTAGCTATTTGGTTTGTTTTCGCTTCCACTTCCTTCATTTACGCTACTGCTTCTGTGTTTGCGCATGCGCCATGTGCGGTTCTGATACTTTTTGGGTCGCAGACGCTCGCAGCGCCATTTCAACAGTGCGATACCCTCATGAGGGACGAGCAAAATGCCAAACTCGCCAAAAATCCGTGCGAGCTTACGATTGCTGATCGGTAGCTGGTCATGTGGTGTCTCTCGTAACCCCCTGTATACTACACAACGCTCAGCGCAAAACTCGCCCCGATCTCGTACATTCTCGCACGAGAAAATCGGCTCAAAAAAGTGAAAAAGTCGCCCGCCTTAAGAGAAAAAGTAAAAGGTAACAGCACTATCGAAAGTAACAAAAAATAAAATAATGCAGCGAGTGATAAAAACCATTTGAAATGGCACATATAAAATCAAAAAAGCTACAAGATAGTGCAAGGTGTTAAAAAGTGGGCGAAAAATGGTGAGCAGCAGAAACTTAAATACATTTTTTTTAATTCTGATTATTTATTTACTCGTTGATTGTATAATTTTTTATTGGGTTTTACATTTATGTCTTGATTAAATAAGATGAATTTATGGTTTGAGTGAACATTAACATGATTTATTAAGAACAGTTGGAGGGGGTCAGCAATCTTCTAGGGGTGGCCATGGCCACCCCTAGCCACCCCTTGGGGGCACCACTGATTGCATAGTATAAAAGCTGAAGTAGATAAAGCCCTGAAGTATCATCTTTTATGGATTAATAAAAAAAAGAAGCCCACATCATGTTCATACCACCCTCTTGCTCAATAGTTTTTTTTCAGATTTTTCCTCATCATGAACATCCTGGACTTTTGCCTAAAGGACTTGAATGCAGTTAGCATCAGGCTTGTTTCATTTAAATTCTGCTGCAGAATTGGGTTGTTTTTAAAAAATATCCTCCAGACTTTAATTTGGTTGCCTTATCTCCCACAATCCCCACTGAGAAAACTGATAAATTAAAGTGCTCATTAGCCTTCTGCTCCTTGTGAGAGTACTAAACAGATGTTAAGAGAAACCTTAATGAGCCAACAGCTGTACAAAAGCTTTAACATTTTCTGAAAGCTCAGATCTCTGGGGATACCTCATGGTTTGCATGCTTCCTTCTCTTTTCGCTCTCAAATGGTACCAAGCTGGAGGAACAGCTTTCCATATGAAGAAGTTACTCATTTAGAGCCAGAAGTAATAGAGCGAGACACAAGAGCATCAGGTTTCCATACAGATGGTGCCTTATTGGAGCAAACACTGACAAGGTTAGTTAACACGTGTGTAACTATAAACCACACAGTCGTTTGGGTCCCCGGGCGAAGAGAAACGAACTTAGGAGCAGAATATATCGGTCCTGCAGGACTGGATAATTACCTTTATGGTGTGTGTGTGTGCGTGTGTGTGTGTGCGTGCATGTGTCTCAGTGGGTGGCTGCTGGACCACATTCTTGTAGAAACGAGCCCTTTTCGTCACACGCCTGATGAACAGATTGAGCTTCAGCAGATTTCAGGAAGTGTCCCACGCAGATTTCTTTTTCATTCACAGATCTGACAGCTCAGACACAACACAACAGACAAAAATGCCGTTTCACATGTCACACTCTTAGCTGTGCCCCCGTCTCTCTCCGATCACTTCCTAACGTTTGTGTGTCACGTACAAAAACAGTCTCTACGGCAGGGTCAAGCTCATTATTCGTGCTGCCCGATTTGGTGGTGAGGTGACAAATAAAGAGTCTAGATCCTCACTCAGACACACACATGTTGCACTGCCACAAGGGGCAGCAGTAGCTCAGGAGGTAGAGCGGGTTGTCCAGTATACAGGTCCTTCTCAAAAAATTAGCATATTGTGATGAAGTTTATTATTTTTTTAATGTACTGATAAACATTAGACTTTCATATATTTTAGATTCATTACACACAACTGAAGTAGTTCAAGCCGTTTATTGTTTTAATATTGATGATTTTGGCATACAGCTCATGAAAACCCAAAATTCCTATCTCAAAAAATTAGCATATTACAACTGACCAATAAGAGAAAAGTGTTTTTAATACAAAAAAGGTCAATCTTCAAATAATTATGTTCAGTTATGCACTCAATACTTGGTCGGGAATCCTTTTGCAGAAATGACTGCTTCAATGCAGCGTGGCATGGAGGCAATCAGCCTGTGGCACTGCTGAGGTGTTATGGAGGCCCAGGATGCTTCGATAGCGGCCTTAAGCTCATCCAGAGTGTTGGGTCTTGCGTCTCTCAACTTTCTCTTCACAAAATCCCACAGATTCTCTATGGGGTTCAGGTCAGGAGAGTTGGCAGGCCAACTGAGCACAGTAATACCATGGTCAGTAAACCATTTACCAGTGGTTTTGGCACTGTGAGCAGGTGCCAGGTCGTGTTGAAAAATGAAATCTTCATCTCCTTAAAGCTTTTCAGCAGATGGAAGCATGAAGTGCTCCAAAATCTCCTGATAGCTAGCTGCATTGACCCTGCCCTTGATAAAACACAGTGGACCAACACCAGCAGCTGACATGGCACCCCAGACATCACTGACTGTGGGTTCTTGACACTGGACTTCAGGCATTTTGGCATTTCCCTCTGCCCAGTCTTCCTCCAGACTCTGGCACCTTGATTTCCCAATGACATGCAAAATTTGCTTTCATCCGAAAAAAGTACTTTGGACCACTGAGCAACAGGCCAGTGCTGCTTCACCGTAGCCCAGGTCAGGCGCTTCTGCCGCTGTTTCTGGTTCAAAAGTGGCTTGACCTGGGGAATGCGGCACCTGTAGCCCATTTCCTGCACACGCCTGTACACGGTGGCTCTGGATGATTTCACTCCAGACTCAGTCCACTGCTTCCGCAGGTCCCCCAAGGTCTGGAATCGGTCCTTCTCCACAATCTTCCTCAGGGTCCGGTCACCTCTTCTCGTTGTGCAGCGTTTTCTGCCACACTTTTTCCTTCCCACAGACTTCCCACTGAGGTGCCTTGATACAGCACTCTGGGAACAGCCTATTCGTTCAGAAGTTTCTTTCTGTGTCTTACCCTCTTGCTTGAGGGTGTCAATGATGGCCTTCTGGACAGCAGTCAGGTCGGCAGTCTTACCCATGATTGCAGTTTTGAGTAATGAACCAGGCTGGGAGATTTTAAAAGCCTCAGGAATCTTTTGCAGGTGTTTAGAGTTAATTAGTTGATTCAGATGATTAGGTTAATAGCTCGTTTAGAGAACCTTTTCATGATATGCTAATTTTTTGAGATAGGAATTTTGGGTTTTCATGAGCTGTATGCCAAAATCATCAATATTAAAACAATAAACGGCTTGAACTATTTCAGTTGTGTGTAATGAATCTAAAATATATGAAAGTCTAATGTTTATCAGTACATTACAGAAAATAATGAACTTTGTCACAATATGCAAATTTTTTTAGAAGGACCTGTATTGGAAGGTTGCAGGTTCGATCCCGGCTCCTGCCAGAGAATGCTGCTGTTGTGTTCTTGGGCCAGACACTTAACCCACCTTGCCTGCTGATGGTGGTTGGGGGGACTGGCGGCGCCAGTGTATGGCAGGCCTCGCCTCCCTCAGTGCGCCCCAGGGCAGCTGTAGCTACATCGTAGCTCATCCCCACCAGCGTGTGAATGTGTGGATGACTGATTGTGTTGTGAAGCACCTTGGGGGGTTGTAGAAGCCTAAGAAGATGCTATACAAATACAGGACATTTACCATTTACCATTATTCAGAGGTGTGTGAACTTAAATTTTCTATTTTCCCCCAGCTTTGAAAAGTCTTGAATCTGTAATCAACAGTTCCCTGAAGGATCTTGATATTTTTGCCTCTAAATGACTTTTTTTCTGTTTTGTTTGTGCAGGAGAAGCTAAAAACATCCCTCCATACCCAGGACCAAACAGGATGAGGGACTGCTACTGCACCGTCAACCTGGACCAGGAGGAGGTCTTCAGGACCAAGATTGTGGAGAAGTCTCTTTGGTACATTAATCAGTGATTTTGTGCCCTTTTTGTTGTTTTTTTAATCCAAACTCATGAGAGTAAAATCAAAACTTTTATTAGAAAGATTGACGTGTGGGCATCCAATTACTTCCATTAAACACTTTTTACTATTGTGGGTCAAAAATAGCTAAACAAGTACAGTCATGCTCCTTGTTCCTCCATCTGTCTCTTCTGTCTGAATAGTCAGTAACTGTTAGCATGTTAGCACCTAGCTCACAAGCTTCTTATTGCTGTGATTTCTGTGGTTGTCGTTCAGATGAAGGCAGACCGTGGAGGTTGATGTGACTAATGGTCACAAACAGATCTTTTGTTGTGGGGAAACAAACCGCAGAGTCACTTTTCATGTGATTCATGGAGAGACGTAAATACCTGCAGGCTTTATTTTCCGTCTGCGTGGTGATTAATGGAGCACACCTATCCTCCTTGAAAGAGTGAGAGGAAAAGGCTCGTGGTGGAGGTGTTGACATGAAGGCGAAAGCACGTTTGCAGGTGGGGGACACTTCCAGTCAACAAAATGGGAAAAATGTTATGGATTTACCACGAACCTGCAAACAAGCTAGGTTTTGAACGCAAACACGGTCACGGAACACTCGCCCCTCCCCTCAGGTATCTTTCATGAGATGCTTCTGCCGGAACCGGAAACTCGCAATGCCGGATGAAACTAGATAGCGCTAAACACCAGTCACCGTTTTCTGTCTTTTGTTGTCCGTGACTTCAAATGGTGTTTTTCTTTTTGGGACTCTGGTAGTTTGTCCTAAAGTTGAAGTGGTAGCAGCTGGCTGTTTCTCCTTCTCTGATATTATTTAGCCGCGATCCTCTCACACCAGTGGTGTTCTGTTGCTAAATACATGAGTGGAGGACCCAGGGAAGTGCGGAAGAACGGTGGTTCAGCAAGACCAGTGTTCGAATTATGGGGGAGCTCCCCTGAAAGGGTGACGGGCTCCCCTGGAAGCCCTCAAATTACACACCCAGGGGGAGCCTGAAACAAAAAACAGTTTCTACCTATATTACATTATTTATTTGGACTCTCAGCATACCGGGTCTTCTTTTAGGCAGAGAGGATGGAGAGTGGCAGAGCGCTGATTGTTGATGCACTCTGCTGGGCAACTGCATCCTGCGCACGGCCACAGTAACATCCTTAATGTGGCGTCACCAAAAATGAACACACAATCGTTCATGTCCGCTCATATTATCTGGTACTTTCTGTCTTTCACTTGTGCCTGACGCGCTCCGCTGCTGCAGAGCTCATCACCCGTGCTTAGCTAACTTCACCTCACTGGCGCGGCAGCGCAGAGCACACTCTGCTAGTTTTGCGGTCTCTTTGATCTGCTTAGTTCAAAGTAGCTCATGAGGTGAAAAATGAAGAAGTCCGGCAGCGGTTTTTCTGGAGGATTGAGAGGCGATGCATGTAAGAGACAGACAGGACAGGAAAATAGTTGCATAAAAACAAAACAAAGTGCTTGAAAAGGAAAATGTAGGTAGATTTATCCCACTACAGGGCTGTAACTTTATAAGCATGTAATATTTATTAATTTGATACAATTCGGATCACCTTCAAAACTCAGTTCCACACCCAGGGCCGTTTCAAGGCATTTTGGGGGCCAGGGCAAAGTAGCCCCAAACAACCGGATGGTCAAATGGTTGCTTTCAGTCTGAAACATGTTATTGATGGAGGTTTTTAGACAAATGAAAACCACTTTATTCATTTT